>JAULBZ010004494.1:0-14675 GCA_032360805.1 Neoturris breviconis | reverse complement strand
AGTTGTAGTATTGAAACTTTGCAGAAAGTTAGCTGATTCCTTAATTAACATTTTAGCGAAATATTTTTTTTGATTACATCATTAATAGAGATGACGTCATAACTGGAAAACAGGTGGTGCAGAAGAAAAGGTTTTAGGAGAATTTTTTCTTTATTTTTTTCTTTACCACCTGTCAAAAATATGGTTGCTAAGGAAAAATTATCCCTAGTTACAAAACATTTTTTTTTTAAATGATCCTAGATAAATTGTAGGAAAACTCGCAAAATTTGTAGTCATATAAACCATTCATTCAAAAGTTATGTACAAAAGTTTTCCCTTGTCCTGAATAGTGTTAAAACTATAATACACACTAGTTTAAACTTTATTTACTTTCGGTTATAAATTCCGCATTCTCTACATAAGTAGTTTACGTCATTTCACAATTTTCATAGGGCGCGAAAAAAATTGTTTTAAAGAATGGAACAGAACTACCCGTACTTTCAACACGCTTGTTTCAATAGATTCTTGCGGGTTGTATCTCCTCTTCTTTTTGTATCTCCCTGGCATGATACAGACATGTAATAAATACCATGTAACAAATTCGTTTTAATCAAATTACTTATATGCGTTGGATTAATCCTCGCCTTCCTGGCCTTTAATTAGACTTGAAACGACCAATTCTTTCACTGTTCTACTTCTAACATATCACAAATTAGACACAACGCGTAAAGCTACCGAAGAATATTGTTACTCTATTGTTAGATCTAAGCGCATGATATGCTATCGAATCTTGTCGCCAATACTATCTTCAATATTAAAACAGACTCCGCCTCCTTTCTAATCTTCTTCATTTTTTTTTTAAACCTTTGAGACTGCTCTATTTCAGATAGAACCCTAACTTAGTTTGACCTAAACGATCTTGCATTTGATATGGAAATAAATTTATTATAAATAGTATATACATTATAATAACAATAAAATATATTATAAAAGGTGTTTTAAAATATTTGGCACATTTTTTGCTAGAAACAAAAAAGAACAAAGAGAACAAAGAGACAATTTGTTCAGTATATGGTCTTTTTTATAACGGTTACTCAAAATCCAAGAGACTAAAATGAAAAATCGATATTAGAAATTCGTTACTGTGTTCAATTGTAAACATTTTCATTAAATATTGAAGGTCTAACATTGTAGAGAGAAAAATTGAGAAAGAATAAAATTGGCAAAAAAAAGTGGAAGCAATGCTTAAATAAGAGAAAAAATGATCACTAAGGAGGAAAGATTTTTGCACTCCTTCATAGTGGTTATTTGCTTTTAATTAAAGCACTGAAAAAGTGTGCTATGGTTCTATAGAACAGAATATATTGTACAAAGAAGAGAATAGAATCCAGAGTTGAAAATAAAAGCTCATAATCACTGTGGTGGAGGAATTTTTTAGCATTGAAGCTATGCACAAAAATCACTTCTCCACAGTGATTATTTGCTTTTATTTCGATCACTGTAATAGTAATAGTCGACATCTGGTTTCTTACAGTATGTGGAGGAGAAATTTTTGAGCAAAACTTCAAACTTTTAGCCTTACGATATGCTCAATCAAAGGTACAGTATTGAAAGTATCCCACCAAACCAAGTGAAAATTAAATCTAACATATAAAATGTGGTTTACATACACACATTATACAGTGTTTGAATTATTTAAGATGGCAAAGTTTCAGGTTAAATAAACAATTGGAACACCTTTTTCAAGGTAAAATTATGTCAAGCCACTGTGGAGGAGAGTAGTGAAATTTCATACCGAGGATAAACACTCAAATTTTGCATGGCATTAGGATTTTATGTCCTTATTATGTTGATAAAGTTTCAGGTCATATAAACAATTGGAACACCCTTATCAAGGTAAAATTATATTAAATCACTGTGGAGGGGAGTAGTGAAATTTCATATCATAGCCTGAAGCAATCCTAAAAAAGCATTCCTCCACAGTGAATTGCATACACGCATTATACATCATAGAATTATGTAAAATTAAAATAGCAAATACACCTTTGTTATAGTATTAGTTGTGCTTTTAAAGACTGAGTATATGTTACACTGTATAGGCTACTCAGACTATTATGTATAGTATAGGATATGCTTTGATATTTTTTTATAAAATTTTATTTTTTTTATTTTAAGAACTGAGGTCTCCATTTTGATTTTGGGAAGCTTCCTTCTTCAATTTTGAAATAAATAATGTGTATTCACTTTAGGGCCATAAAACATTTAATTACTATTATGAGTATACATTTTTATAACATTATTAATTACTCACAAATCAAATTAAAAATATAATGACAATACACAATTCAACGGATGAATATTTTCTTAATTAAAGAATAAATAGTTTTAATTAATCTTCTATTTCATTATTCTTCATTTCTTCTTAATTTTACTTATTTTATTAACTTAATAAATTAATTTTTTAACTTTTATATAAGTAGATTTAAATTAAATACACAGTTTCTATTACGTCTATAGTACCACTATATTTACATAGATGCATACATACACAATAGTATGTATATTTTGATCCACTTTTAAAAAAAATCCCTTTTTCACCGATACTCGGTCCCAAATTGAAAAAAATTGGCCAGCAGTCTCGTAATATGCCTAAAATGTCATAATCTTATTTCAGGACGGTACCACACCTTTTCGGTCCACCGAAAACTCAATTTGGACCCTTTTTACCCTAAACTCAGAACCGGATACACAAAATAGAATTTTTTTTTGCTGGTACCAAATTTCAAAATGATAGCACTTCGGGAACATGGTTTATTAAGAAAAGCAGGCCGCCACCTCAAAGTGATAACAATAGCCCATTCAAACTTTGTTTGGTGGGCTAAAAATCACTTCTCCACAGTGATTATTATGCTATTATTTTTGAGTAATAAAAAATTTGGACTGTTTATTTACAAATTGTATTACCTGTTCCAGTCAATGACGTCATGAAAAGGTGGAAGATAATCGTCCATCACTATAACAGGTATACAACCCTGAAAGAATGGATATCAAGTTCAAAAATTCATGGTATCCACGAAGAACAGTTTTACGTTAACAAACTTGGAATTGAATTGGACGAGAAATTGAAAGATCTTTGTATGTATACATAGCAATATGCTTATATTCTGACACCTAAAATTATATTGGACAAAAGGACATACTTTGTTAACAACATGATAAAAAGAAGAAGAAAACACAAGAATACACACTAACCATCATCATAGCATCTAAAAGAACTGTTGTTCCATAATATGCACCTGGCAATACCAAACAGAATGTTCCTTCCTGAAACACAAAATTTGCACAAGGTTGTAATTTTTCAAATGGAGCAGTATCTCAAAACGAATCAATTTCATAATAGTTATTGAGACTTTATTTCAATCTATATAATTGGAGAATAAATTGTGGTAATATGTTGAGATGATTATATCATATGATTTTCTCATGATTTTCAAAAGTTTGAATTCACAATATTTTATAGAGTAGTAGGAGTCATGCATTTTAAAATAATGGCTTTTAATGATCTGACAGCAGCAGTCAGGCGCAGCTTTATCAAAAGGATAAAATTGCAAGCTTGAATATAACTGCTGGACATCACTTGTGGAGGAGTGTTTTTTTGAGCATAGTGTTCAGCTTTTAAACTATCCGACAGTTTTACTCAGATAGGCTATTTCAGACATTCCATAACTTCCATAAAAAACAACATAACAATTCAATTTTTCAGCATCCAAAGAGTACGGTCATAAACAGTCCTTGAAAGAAGGTAAAACAGCTTCAGCTTTACTCAAAAATCACTCTGTGGGTGAGGGATATTGAGCATAGCTTTCTAACCTGAGGCAATGCTAGAAATTCACTCTTCTACAGTAATTATTTGCTCTTATTTCAAATACTGCTGACTAAATATCAAAGATTGATCTCACAAAATTCTGGTATTTTCAACTTAGTATATCACTATATTACTTTATGTTGAAACATTTTTTAGTGGAATTTCTTACATTTAAGATAGCTGGATAGTTAAATGGCAAACCATCTTTACACAATCGGTTATGTTGTATCGAGTTAGTTGGTGTTCCTAAACATTTACGTAGCATCAACATATCTTCTGCGTTATCTTCCACTTTGCGTAATACATCTCTGTGAGAGATTTCAATACTTAGCTGACTGGTAATCAATCTCCATTTTCGAATAGCACTTGAAAATAAAAACAAATAATTGGTTAAAATAAGAGCAAATAATCACTGTGGAGGAGTGATTTTGAGCCAGACTATAGGCTACAAAGTCTGAAGCAATGCTTAACACACTCCAACACAGTGATTATTTAGACTTATTTTGAGTGCTGTCACATCATACATCTATCACAAACATTATCTTGAACACTGCGGCAGCATGAGACTCTCCTTCTAAGGTCTGTTTGAAACTTGAAAAAATATCAACTACCTCAGGGGTTGAAATAACTGCTGGTCATCACTGTCGAGGAGAGATTTTTAAGAATATTTTCAGCCAAAAATACCTCCTCCACAGTGTTGAACGGCAGTTATTTCAGCCCCTACCTTATAGATATAGTATGATGGTTTTGTTCAATAACAGTCAGTGAATTAAACAATGGAATGCTGATATCAAAACCTTGTCTATTGTTTGTACTCATCAGATTAGAACTGGCTACCATAGCATCTCCAATCTGTATGTTTAGACTTGTTGTAACAGGAAGTGGAAGAAGTGGAAAGAAGTTGAATATCAAATGATTCTTTCCATCTTGCCAACTGGAAAGTAAAGCATGTAAATTAGAATTTAAATGTACATGCTAGTACTCAAAATATAAGCAAAAATCATTGTCGAGGAGTGATAATAATCACTGTGGAGGAGAACAGATTCAGGATGTTAAGTCTGAATTGGCTATGTTCCAAAACCACATCAATTAATTTCTTCCTATATTGAAGACTTACATGCAATTCTTAAAATAATGGAAATCACCTGTGGAGGAGTGTTTTTTAGTATAGTTTTTAGCTGATAATGTCCAACAGTTATTTTGAGACTTGGAAATACAATCAAATGAATGCTAGCAGTGAATGATTTACCAAAATCAGGGCTTGAAATAACTACCGGTCATCACCGTGGAGGAGAGATTTCTCAAAATATTCTCTAAATTAGCTCAAAACATTCTGAAAAATCTCTTCTCCACAGTGATGACTGGCAGTTATTTAAAGCCCTGCAGATTAAACACAAGATTGAATTATCTGCAAAAGTCCAACCCATATAATATGTATGTAGTTAATGATGGTTCTTTTTTATGAAGAAAATATTAAATCTAAAATCCCAATTTTAGTACTTAAAGTGCAAAAACTTAACACTTGTATTGACTAAAAATAGAATCTAGTTAATCATAAAAATATTTAAAAGAGGACAATGGTTTATACCATTATGAAGTGGGATCAGTCAGAAATTCATATTAAAAGTGCTAAATAAGCAATATTTAGCAATTTTTTGTGACGTCATAGCCATAAATTACTGTATTTCTGCAGAATTTTGGACTGATCCAACTTCACAATCGTATAAACCATGGTAAAGTGTTTCAAAAACAAATATTCCTTTAAGTTAAGGGTGTGTCCTCTTGGAAGCGAAAGCGTATTTTTGGGCAATAACTATGGACGCCTTTTACATAGACCCTTAAATGATCTTGCATTTGATTGGTTTCTTCATACGAAGAAACCAATCAAATGCAAGATCGTTAAGGGTGAAACTCATTTAGGGGTCCATGTAAAGACTGCCTAAGGCACTTCCATATGACGTCAAATTTTCAAACTACATGGAGATGCCTCCTTATATATTCCTGCCGAGGGAATAATCACTGTTGAGGAGTGATTGTTGAGCATTGTTTCAGGCTTGAATGCCTGAAACAATGCTTAAATATCACTTCTCCACAGTGATTATTTGCTCTTATTTTTATCACTGAATATACTACCTGGGTAAGGAATGTAAAGCAGCTGATATAAGTTTTAGATCTAAACCATTTTCCGATAGCAAGTCAATGGGTGGAATGAATAAACATGCTTCTGTACTATTCGTAGTCATATAACCACTTTGCTCAATTGCGTGAAGTATAGCTTCATATTCATATGTTAACTGATCAGAAATTACCAGTTTGTTATCAGGAGTTTTAAAGTGCGTAATCGGATAGACATAAACTTTAATCTTCCAATTGTTATTTGGTTTGCATTGAAATATATTGAAACAGGAATGAAATCGACATTTTTCATTGGTTTTTGATATTTTTGTGTTATTAATTACATGAGCTATTTTTGGCCGCAATAAGCCATATTCCTTTATATGGTAATTTTGGAAGGTAGCATAGAGAACGATACATGGTAGCGCAATCAATGCAAGTAAAATGTATCGATGGACTAGCCTCATTCTGTTCCCATCATTTATATACTAAATTTTTAGACTCTAAACAAGAAATTAGAAACATGATGATAAACAAGAAGCAACAAGGCCTTAACAATTTCCAAGTCTTGCTCATTAACTCTAGTTTTAGTTTTGTAGATTCATTCCAAAGATCAAACCGCTTCTTCCAGATAAGAAATACATAAAATCAAAGTTACGATATTGAAGGTAGCCTACCAAACACAGTGAAAGTTAAACTTAGCATATGGAAATGATTCACACGCATACACCATATATCATAATACTACCTATACACTATATAGCGTTCCTATATTGACAAAGTGAAGTATCTAATTATATACTTATAAATAGAGAATTATGTATATAGGTTATGTATATATAAAATAATGTGTTTTAAAGGAGAAATAAGGTCTAAAATGTTTTTCTCCTAAATTTCAGTCTGAGATGTCTAAAAATTCATAAAATATCATTAAATTTAATCAAACGTTCAAAAATCGCAACAAAACCCTGATATTTGCCATCAAAATTACTCACGGTCCTCGCCATATGCAATTTTAGTTAGTTACCATGGTTTCATATGCAAAATTACGTCACATGTAATACCATCTTTAATTGTTGCTGCACTGAATTTGCACCTCTCAGTGTCCTTAATATTCCATCAGAGAAAAAGAAAAATATACTTTCTTCTGCTTCACTGCAGTGCCTGCCTAAACATCGTTGAGAAGGAAAGTCACCTCTAACGATTCCAGTTTATGGTCTGTTCTAAACATTTAAGAAACAAATGCTGCTCAATTTGCGGTCTTTGATATATGTAAATACGATTTCATACAATTTTACACACCATCTTCAATAAGCGATTTTATAAAGTTGTTGAAAATGTCGCTACTTCAAGTTTGTTTTCATTGATATGAATAGAACGAATCATAACACATCTGTCATCTGTCGCAGCTGGAGGTTGAATATAAATGGCTATTCGATTTGCAATATTATTTTTCACACTTTCACTGAGATTTGTTTAGTCTTCTAAATTTTATTCAAGGCAGAGCTATTGTACAAGAAACGCAAAAGACGGCTATCCAAGGACAATCAGCCATTAATTATATACACAAAATTCATGCTCCCTGTTATATTATAGAATAATCCCTGTGCTTATATTATGCTTCAGAGATTTGAAATAATATACACTCTCCGTCCCAGGAGATATTCTTAAAGACTGGTTTTTATTACTGTAGCTTTCAATAAAAACAAGATGTTAGAATTCTAAAGATATAATGTTTAACATTTGTTTTTATTAGCTTTCAATAAAAAATATCTGTTAAAATTTCAAAAGTAAAAACACATTAGACAATGGAGCAATGCAATAGAAAAATAAATTTTCTCTGAATGAATTCCATTCACTTATTATCTTCCCCTGTTGTATTGCGTATTGTCATTATATTTCTAATTCACATTGGGATTAATACATAATGCTACAAAAATCATTAACTTATTCGTGATGTAGTAATTATGTATTACGACGCTGAAGTTTCAACATTGAAGAAGGAAGCTTTCCAAAATCATAGAATTGAGATTTTCTAAAAAGTCCCTAAATTTGAAAAAATCACTTTTTCGCGACAAAAGCGAAATAAATTGGCCAGCATTCTCATAATATTGCCCAAAATGTTGCTACCAAATTTCAGAATGATACCATGCATGACGAAAAACGAAATTTGAACCCTTTAGCCCAAAACTCGGACCAGAGTAGATGCAATCAAAAATATTTTGTAAGTCCTTCCAATGCATCGCATCGAATGCTGGTTCCAAATTTCAAAATGATAGCACTGATAGCACATGATCTAATAAGAAAAGTGGTCGCCACTGCTGCCGCAAAGTGATAGCAATAGCCTATCCAAACTTTGTTTGGCAGGCTAATTATTGGGAAGGAGTATTTATCGGGAGACTGAAACAAGAAAAGAAAAGACACAGTAAAACCTAAAATATATGTTGGCCAAATATAAGCCTATGTGCTATGCATGGATGGGTTTATACATAAGGGGCTTTATTCAGAATAGAGTATTTGTTAACTTTTAAAAGAGGTGACCTATCATCAGAGATTTACAGTATATCATATCAAAACAAAAATCTATTTTTCTACACCTCTACATTATATCTGTTGATTTTTCAATGTGATATCTAACAATGAAATAAGAGCAGATAATCATTGCAGGGGACGGAATTTTGAGCATATCTTCATTCTTTGTAGCCTGAAGCTATGCTCAAAAATCACTTCTTTGCAGTGATCATTTCCTCTTACATTGGCCAAATATAGGTCTATGGGTTTATACATAGAGGGGCGTATACATGGGTGTTAGTTGACCTTTATACATGGGTGGCTTATAGTCAGAGGTTTATGGTATATCGTATCAAAACATTACTTTATTTTTTCTACATCTCTATATTATGTGATAAATAAGAACAAACAATCAAACATCACTGACAACATTGACCAACATCAACCTCTGATCAAGTTTTGTATTTGTTGTTCAAAATGTGTGTCTAGTTTTACCAGTTTTGTCACGTGATCGTGACATTATGATATCGTGACATTATTATGATGTGAAGAAATTGACTGTGCATTCTTTTATTCTCCAGTATATAAACCTCAAATATTCTAGTCTTAAATACTTTTCCAGACAAATGGATTAATAAGACGAGATGGATCAGAGATAAGAAATTATGTTTTGCTATGGTTAAAGTTAATCAGATGTTTTCTTCCATAAGTTACACAGTAAATTAGCATTAGTTGTAAGTTGTGTAAGTTTGAACTGAGTAAAATAAGATCGTCTGCAAAAGTTACGATTGATGTATCTGTTCCATCAGGAAGGAGGGTACCCATGTTCATAGATCATAGATAGATGTTGTAAAGGTATGGTGACAAAATTGATCCTTGTCGCACTCCTTGTGTTAAATCAAATGAATAAGAAATCAGTTTGTTGTAGCGTACGATAGCTTGTCCATTTAAGTAAAGTTTTATTAGTACACTTATAACTGAAATTGGCAGGTGTTTCTCTTTTTCTAGTTTTTCAAATAGTACTAACCAAATACCTTTTCAGCATCTAGGCTAGATATAGACAGGAGTGTTCTTGCTATTATAGTATGATATAGTAGTCTCTTGGATCAGAAATTCTGCATGTAACGTGGGTGATTTAGAGGCAAAGCCAAATTGAGCTGAATCATGTTCTTTGATCTGCAAACATTTTTGTAGAACGATTATTTCAAGTAATTTAGTTATAATTGGTATCAGGCTGACTCCTCTGTAGCATTGAACAAAGACGTTTGGTGGGATTTGACTATTGGGATTATAAGTACTACTCATATCTTGTGGTAGGTCTCCGTAGTGAAAAATGTTATTCACGAGTTCTTTTAGACAATTTATAAATGATTCAGAGAGGGCATGAAAATAGTGTTCTACAGTGAGCTCAAATCAAGTTTTTTTAATAACTGAATATAAATATATTTCTTGGATGTGGCGAGCTATTCACTTAAAAAAAGAAAAAAAGGAAATGGAACAAAAAGTAGTATTAAAACCGTATCTTTTTACAAGGTTCTAAAGATTTATATGACATAAAGATCATGGACCATGGGTCTTTGAATTAATATTTTATCTATACTAACAGGCACAGATAGACAAATAAGTAGAATGAAATTTATGCAAAACTTCTCATAAATCAGTTTCTACATTACCTCAAATATTTTTTTATTATTGTAGTGTTTGAAATAAGAGCAAATAATTACTATGAAGGAGTGATTTTTGAGCCTCTTATTTCAAACACTGAATTCCAGTATGTCAAGATGAAGTTTGAGTAAACACATCATTGTTTGAAATAAGAGGAAATAATCACTGTTTCATCAGTGTGTTTTAAGCATTGCTTCAGGCTAGAAGACTGTTTACAGAACGTAAACATGTAAACCATGGTCAAGTAGCTGTAGACACACCTCATGTAGACACACCTCATGTAGACACACCTCATGTCCACCTTTAACAATTAAAATTGATTTCAATTCCAATTATCTTACTCCATGTAGTTAAGAAAAGTTTAGTAATTGCTAAAAAGAGTATAAATAGCTACTAGTAACACAATTGTGTTAATTGTGTTACTAGTAACACAATTAATGAGTATCATTACGATTTGAGGCATCTATGATGATAGATAATAAACTTTGAAGTAAAAAATATATTTGATGTTTGATGTTCAATGTCTCATATGTTCTGTTAGTCAAATTCAGTCCAATGTTTGATTATATTTGTTCTGTAAAATATTATCTTTCAAAACTAATTTATGTGTTTACTAACTATTTCTCACATTTTTTACTACTTTCATCAAAATTCTGTTTAGTTTTCTATATTAAATTTATTCTGTAATTTACATTATTTAAGTATATAAAATACAAATTCACACTTTTTTCATTCAGTAAAACTAATGCCAAATCAAAAGTTTCAATATTCAAAGGCTGCAAATGAGTCTCCAAAGATGCTCCTCAACAGAGGAATGCCGACGTGAATTCAGAGGCCTGAGTAAATATAAATGCATTAATCCCAACATTATCCGAAAAACTGATGTTTTGGCACCGATATGTGGATGATACCATCGCATTTGTGAAACACAGCAAAGTTTTAAATGTCCTAAATGTGTTGAATTCGTTTAACAATAATATTAAATTTACGTACGAAGAGGAGAATAATTCGTGCATTGTATTTTTAGATGTTAAACTAATACGACAAAATGACGGTAGTTTAAAAACTAGTATTTATCAAAAATTGACAAATACTGATGTGCATATTCACTGGAAATCTTTTGCACCAGACTTGTGGAAAATCAGTACGCTAAGATCACTTGTTCAAAGAACATATACAATATGCTCCACACAAGATTCTTTGAAAAATGAGTTAAAACATATCAAAGGTATATTCTCTTGCCTCAATGGTTATCCTTTGAAATTAATCAACCAAATAATGGATAAGGAGAAGAGAAAGATTAATGTTACACAAGAACAAGTACTAGATACTACAGTTGAAGAAAATATCATAACACCCACAATGGTTTTACCATATAAAGGAGGTAAAGGAAAAAGTCTTGTTAAAAGATTACAAAATTATTTTAACCATTATCTTCCATCAAGTGTTAAACCACGCATTATATATAATTCTACAAAACTATCTTTACGATTTTCTTTGAAAAGTAAGACCAAGTTTCAACATAAACATGGCGTTGTCTACGAATACAAATGCCCTGCTGAAGATTGCAAAGAAACTTATACCAGAGAAACTTTTGAAAGAACGAATTGTTGACCACCAACATTGTGACAAAAATTCTCATATCCATAAACATTCCAAACAATCGAATCATACACCTGCAGAAGAACATCATTTCAAGATACTTAGTGAAAACTTTGGGAATTATTTTAAACAAAAAATTTCTGAAGCAATTCACAAAGATGAACATAAGCCATCATTACAAACAAGAACAATCAATTGGTCCGCTGGTATTTAAATAAACATTTAGTTCTCTTGCAAGGTCAGGGGTCATACCCCGAGCGACTTTATTACCCTTACCAAGTTGTTTCATATATTTATTTAATGACACTTGGGTTATGTCGTTTTTACGTTTAATGTATGTATTGTCACGTGTCAATGTTTATGTCAAAGGACAAGATTTAATTGAAATATTTTCAACTCTATTTTGTCTCTTACGTCTTTTGCACGTCGCGTATTTCCTTGTTTGGTATTTGACGTTTTTTTAACATAGCTATTAACGTTGACAATACGTCATAGATCAACAGTTACTAAGTGTTAACATGTCATTGTTTAACATCAAATTTTGATTACCCATGCTAATAGTTTGGGTAATCAGAAATTGGTATATATAAGAAATTTATATTTGTTAGTAATCACGCGTTGATAGTGTTTAATAGTGTTTAGACGAAACTTCTCGTATTTATTTTCATTATCAAAATCTATGCCCAAAGAAACGTTTTTCATTAATAGAAATATATGAATCTTTTAAAGATTACAGACCAAATTATATATTTTACAGAACAGTTGTTGACCGCAAATTTACCGTGAATTATGACGTCATAACAGATATCATTGACGTTGCCAACTACAATATTTTATGCCTAAGTGTTTGTAATGAATTAATTTGTAAGTGTATCAAATTTTATGCCACATGCGTTACTGGTCCGCAAATAATAGGCTGTTGTCATTTTGCCCGCATTTTACAGACAAAAAACCTGTTTTTTGATGGCGTTGTAGCAGGTACCAGTGACGTCATCAAGTTAAACTTCTTTAGCCAAAGTTAATGCATTGAGTTGTTCCATAAGTGGACCAAATTACATATCATACGCAAGAGCTGTTTGGGAAAAATTAGTTACTCGCATATTATGCCCCCCCCCCCCATGGTTTCAAACGAAAAAAGCCCATAGCTAATATAGCCTGTACTACAAACTCGACGTCTGGCGAGAAAACGCGGCTACCAAGGGCACTTTTTGCCGCGGGGCGGGTCTGCGAACAGGCTATAGCTAATAGGGTTAAGTTTATATTATTGTATTGTATTTATAAAGCACGAGGAAATGTCATATAGAATTTTAAAGGGAACGCTATGTCAGTGAAAGCACAAGTTGTTGAACGGCAGATATAACGCTGAAAAAACAGATTGCTTGTGTTAGCTGCGAATATTTCTGTTTACTGCATCTTTCAACGTGCTTCCCGTTTCCAAATTTTAAAAATATACGGGTTCATCCCAGTGGGATATGAAACTCGTTCGAAATATGCAGTAGAGAGACACTAGAACGACCTTTTCAACATTCTAATGTCTTTACCGCAGACCTTGCATTAGTTATTGTCCGCTGGTATATTTGATAGTGTTTCACACTGCATCTACAAGGTTCAACACAGCTCGTGTGTCCACGTGTTTGATGTTCCGATAAAAATATGCCCATTGGAAAAAACGTGTTCAAGGTCCTAAGAAAAGACGTTGGGAATAACAAGACATTGTTCTAGCGTCCTTACTGCCTGTTTGGGTCATGTTTTTGCGCCCTTATCTTGTGTCGATGGACTAGGACTGTACATAGATGAGTATTCCTAATTTCTAACACAAAAAGTTTCAAAAGTTTAAAAATATTTAAATTTTGTGTTGTTGTTTTTTTACAAATCGTTTTGAACGTTATTTTCCGAGTATGTTATTTGCACGCATTATAGATAGAGTTCAATAAGTTTTTTGAAAATTATTGTGCAAAAATAATAATGATTTCTATTGGCTATAATGACAATACGATATAATCACAAAATAGCTCTTGTGAATACTTAATGTGTTAAAATAATAGTGAGAGTTTGGCGTATAGGTTTAGCAAACATATTTCTCAAATACTTCTAGGTCATGTGAAGTCTGGGTCCTAATGTTTACGCTTTCTCTCAACGTGATCTCCAAACAAAGTGCTACGAAGCAGCCAGGTTTGTTTGGAAATTGGACTCGGATTTTTAGCCTGATCTACAGACGAAGGTAAATCCTCTCGCTTGGTCTGTTTACTTCTACAGTTAATGTAGTACATTGACATTAACACGGAATGCGTGATAATTTATGCATTATAGTTTTATTTATTTAAAATATGCTTGATTCGACTCTTTATTGCGACATAATAATTAATAATGGTACCAAAGCTACCATAAAAAAATAATTATGTTTCTGTTGCATAAATTACCATCTGTTAACGCGTTTTTGAGAGGATCGATCATTTTCTGTAGATCAGGCTATATATTCATTGCTAATACTTCTTTCAGATACATTAAGGTATGTGTAACCCTTTGAACCGATTTTTTTAAAAAAATTAAAAAAATAGTCTAACGCTTAGAAAGTATATAAAAAACCATGCAAGAACAAAAAACCCAAAAAATTAAGTTCCAGGAAGCTATATTAGCTTGTCCTTATTATCTCATATTTATCATTCACCTAATAAAAAAGTTGAATTTTAAATGCTCTTTAAATATATGTTCAAAATGTGTTTCTAAAGAGACACGTGTGTTACGCAATTTTAAATATTGTTTTGTGTTTCAGTTTAAAGTGTATACTACTTTTATAAACAAGAGTAAATAATATATTTTTAACTTATAACGTTTTTTTATAAAAATTTGTTTATTATTATTTAACGATAGAACGCAGGCTTTTTTCTTAAAAAAGTCAAAAAAAGTTTTTTTGTATAATTTGGAAGCTCTTTAAAAG
>JAULBZ010004492.1:0-14678 GCA_032360805.1 Neoturris breviconis | reverse complement strand
TTGTTTTAAGTTTATATTTGCCCTCAGATACAATCATTTTTACACCTCATTCATACATAGAGATATATATATATATATATATATATATATATATATATATATATATATATGCAAGAGTTGAACAAATATGCATATAATATGCATCTTATAATGAAGAAGTTATGTACATATAATATGCATATAATAGCAATAATAAGAACGAATAATCACTACGGAGGAGAGATTTTTGAGAATAGCTTCAGGCTTCTAACTATGCTCCAAAATTCCTCTTCCATAATGATTATTTGCTCTTCTTTTTTAAGCACAATGAGCAACATATACAATATACAACATATTATCCTGACAATATCAACTTACCAACCCATCTATCCGTTTTCTGATTTCCTCAATTTAAGCCCCTAAATCTCGTGAAACTGGAAAGTGTGACCGCGGAACTGAGGAAAGTCTGGAAGAAACAGCAGACAAAATGGTAGAGAAGAATGTTTAACTGCATTTTCCAGCCTTTAAATCCATAATTGTTACCCTTCAGGCCGCGCCGGTTGACACTAAACTTAGTACACCAGTATATTAGAACTTCCTCCCGATTTTAAATTTCGATTTAGTTGAAACGTCTGCAACATACGCTGTTGTAAATGTGCATAAACTTACATAATGGAATGGAATTATATTTAATTTTCCAGGTTTTACTATTGTGTTGTTGGTATAGTTAAATTTATTTTCATAGGATTCATTCCAAGTATTTGCAACATATATGCATGAATTCTATTTATTTTCTGATTCATAATTGATAGAATGTTCTGTAATATACAACTTTTTTTTTATACTTAAGAAATATTTTGTAAATCTCCATCCTGAATATCCCACGGTATTGGCACTTTTGAGCTTTAATCATTCAATGGGAAGACTTATGACCTGGTGGTAAATTCATTCATGTGTTACAATGGATTTCGACATCCTTTTATAAAAAAAAAACATGAACTGTTTTCCTCAATGCCTATGTTAATTTCTCATTCTTTTATTTTTGCTGTGAAAAAATTTGTTTCTTTGAAAAATTTCATTCCTTTGTAAAAACCTAATCTTTAATTCCGTATCTGTAAAGATATTATTTCTTTAACGTAGGTATTAACTTTATGGTTTTATAATAAATAAATTCTTTTCCTATTCAGAGTCGATAGAAAATAACCTTGGATGCTAATGAGTGCCGAATTAATATCTATTGAAATTAAAGAATTCATTACAGTTCCTCTTTAAATGTCAATGTCTTATATAAATTAAAACTTACTCAGTTTAACTATATAGTTTTTTTATTGAAAGATTACGGTCAGTTTTATCAGATATAATTACTTTAAATATCATTAAAGCTTACATCCTTAATTCCACATGAACAGCAAAAGTGTCACATCAAGAAACTGAGAAATAGTTCTTTATATATTGCGTACATTATATGTAAATCAAAGTTTTCGAAGTTCTTATTTTTGGTAATATATTTTTTTATTGTATTAAATTGAATTCTAAGGCTTGCTGGTTGTTTACTGAGAGAGATAATGATATATATGGAAAACTTGAAATTTGGTAGTTCTTTATGTGATTGAAATAAAAGCAAATAATTACTTTTGAGCATAGCTTCAGGCACTGATACCGTAGTGATTATTATTTCTGATTTATCTCTTTTCAACAGGAGCCATTTCCAACTGTATCCCTGTTTCTTGTAAAATAAAGTTACTTATTACCTGTGAATGATACTGTGTTTATGTAATGGACAGGAGAAATATATGTTCAATAATTTTATTTATAGCAATCCTATCAGCCATCAGAACTTACTCCTCCAACATCACCAGTAATAAGCCAAGTATCTTTGAATGCTCAAAATCATTTAAACAATATTGATAAGATTAATGAAACAAGACGTAACTTGAACATGTCGCCTACCCATGCTGCTTTTAAAAATCAATCTCGTAGTTTACAGTCACCAACAGAAGTAAGCAATGAAAACTTTACACAACAAAGTGTTCTGATTGAAAATTATAAACAACAAGCTGTACTTGTTGAAAAATATAGACAACAACTAGCTTTGTTGGATACGTATAAAAAGCAAGCTTTGCTTCAACGTTTCTACGATAAACAGATTGAACAAAAACAGATGCAGAATGAGTTATTTAAACAACAACACAATCCATCTGAAAATGGTCATGAGAACTACTCTCCACAACATTATTCTTATTCTTCTTCACACGAATTTGTAGACGATGGTAAGGGTCAATTAAGTATGCATAATAATAATATGCCACATGGCGAAACGTTCAATCCTCAATCTAATGAAATTCCAAACTTTAATAAAGAGATGCTTTCTGAACAATTTAAACAAATGTCAATGGAGGATACAATGCAACGAAGAACGCTTGCTGTTCAAGAGAGTATTCGACAGACATTAGCTGCATCCAATGGAAATATGGATGATATGAATAATAACAATGAAGGCTTTGCAAATCTTGAAGCAGCTCCTGGACAATCTGCACAACAAGAAATCAATATAGTTGACATGCTTGCTGACCCACGATGGAGTGGGATGAAATGCTTCTCAGGACCCGGTGATGAGAGACATGATCACTCAAGAAGGGAAAGAGGTATTATATAAAATACAATTCCTCCTACATAAATTATGCACCCTTTTCTCATGAAAAAAATTCATTTAATTCTGTTTGAAATTTAGAACAGTGATAATTGTTAATTTTTTTTAGATGTAAACGAACCGACATATACATGGAGTGGCCATTTGCCTCCAAAAATATACAAAAATCCTATTTATTCAAATAAAGTGTTTTTAGGAGGTGTACCTTGGGACATTACAGAAGGTGAGACTTAATTCAAATGCAAATTTGTTTAGGAAATGTGTTTGTTGACATGTATATGTGTGAGTAATTCTCTTGATAGCAAATTGAACAATTGGGTATATAGTTAGAAATTTAATTCACAACTTATTTAAATTCTAAGTCATTATATATCATGTGCATGTTTCTTTGAATAATCCAATTAGGGAAATCTTACTTGTATCACTTCAAGCAGAAACTTCACCCTGTAATTGCGAATATAAACACAGTGGTGAAAATAACAGTAAATAAGCACTGTGGAAGAGGGATTTTTTGACATAATTTCAGGTTTTATAACCTGAAGCTATGGTCAACCTCCGCATTGATAATTTCCTCTTATTTTGATCACTTTAAGCCTGTGTTCATCAAGATTGTTTCTTATTCACCTGACCATTAATTTTGTTATAATTATGTTAGCTGGTCTGCAGCAAGCTTTTCGACCATTTGGAGCATTGAGTATTGAGTGGCCTGGAAAAGAGGGAAAGCATAGCAGACATCCACCCAAAGGTAATATTTTATTGACCAAGCCTTGCAAGCTGCAAAACTGAAAACTGTACTCAAAAACACTCTTACACAGGTGTTGTCCAAGGTTTTCTTTAAAGCTTGAATGACTAGTTACTACTAATTATGCTTACTGAAAAATATGTCTTGTTTAGTTGTAGTTTTTCTTTTTGGTGTGTTTTGCAGTGCTCGAATAAATGCAGAAATTTCACGGTGGATGGGAGTAATTTTTGTATAGTATCAAACTACAAAGCCTGAAGCTATGCTCAAAAAACCCTCCCGCACTGTGGTTGTTTACTCTTGTTTTGATCACTGCTTTGCAATCAATTAGGACAACAAAGTTATGGGGGTTGTTTATAAGCGTTAATTTGCCACTTCAGAAAGAAAATAAATGTACTGTGTTTTCTTTCATCTATTTGTGCCGTGATGTTATTTTTTAATCATATTGTTTTGTTTTGATTTCACCATAATATTTTGAACCTTCTCTGGACCTCCTCATTGTTTATTCTTGATTTTGAGATCCATCATAGTATAGCTTTATCCTGGGTTTTGATTGTATATATACCTTCACAACAAGGTAGTAAAGGTAATATGGATAATTTAAAAGCAACTTGAGGGAGATATACAATCATTAAGTACTAGTGGCCATTTATAAGCTGTAATGTTATCACAGCTAATCTCTGTGATAAGAACTGAAGCCACGTCTTCACAAGTTTCTATTAAATAAGATCAGAAAAAAAGTGGTCATGTCTTTTTAATTCTATTATCATGGATGTGACAAGACACCTATCTATGATATATATTGTCGCATTTATTTGAAACATTTCAAAGACTTTATGTCAATGTGGAGACATTTATCAACATTTTTATTCACCACACCATTCATCTCTGATTGTACATCCTGATAAACGGTTTGATGAAGCCAAATGTTCAGACACTGTATTGTCCTATTTTAAAGAGCTGTTTATGAGTACAAATACCTTCAAGTCTCAAACTGTCAGTAATGGAGAGTTTTTTGGTATGGTTTTCAGCTTCGAAAATGAAAACTATGCTCAAAAAATACATTCCTCCACATGTGATGTCTAGCAGTTGTATTCAGGCTGGACTTTAGATAAATAAATGACAAGACGGTTGAGTAACTACAGTACTTAATAATCTTTATTTTGTTTGTTCAAAAGAAGGTTGTAATATGTTTTTCTTGCCTAGCTATGTGTCTCTAATCTATGATTATTTTTTTTGTAAATTTTGCATTTATTTTGATGAGGAAAGGAACATTTAAATAAAATTCTTTACTGTTATCATTAATGACTAATGAGTAGCATTTAGGAAGCATTTCCTCAGATATTTTTTAATTTGTATGACTTGATTTGTTCCCCACTATTTATTTGAACTGAAACAAAACTCATAGAGTAAGTTCAGACCATATAATTAATTGCACAGATAAAACACAATTTTTAACTATTCTAATAATTCTGGATGTGTAATAACTCCTACTGAATAACCATTGAGATGGATTAGTGAAGAATGAGGGTAGCAGATTTTAAGCAATATTGAATTGTATATGTGTTTGTATATTCACAGTGCTAAAAATAAGAACAAATAATCGCTGCGGAGGAGTTATTTTTGAGCATAACTTCAGACTTTATAACCTGATGCTATGCTTAAAATGCCTCCTCCGCAGTGATAATTTGCTCTTATTTTAGGGAACGATAATCAGTTGCCAGGAGTATATACAATAATAAAAACAAAAAGCATTTCCTTGCTATTAATAATATTTTGGTAATTAAATGCACTTCCATACCATGCTGTTTTTATTGATTGAGATTATTAAAAAGCTGAATCATAGTTGGAAGTATAACCTGCTTATAAGGAAATATATATATTTTTTTAAATTGAAGTACACAATTGCACAGTAGTAGTAATATACCCTTACTACGAACATTTGGAAATCCAGGAAGTATAAGCTATGTAGTGGTTGAAATAAAATAAAATAATCACTGTGGAGGAGTGGTTTTTGAGTATTGATTTAGGCTTCAAAGTCTGAAGCTACGCTCAAAAATTTCTCTTCCACCAGTGTTTATTTACTCATTTCGATCACTGTGATGGCTTATACCTTGACAAATATTTTATGTTTTTAGTTTTTGATCTTAGATGAGATTTATTTAGAATACAACCTAACACCATAAATAATGTGGAAATGAGAAGGCAAATTAATGAGAGTAATATAATTTCAAACTGCCACCGTGATAGGTTCAATGAATATTGAAATATGTTGGAACCAACCAACCAACTCGAATACCTTTCACCACTGAAACTCTATAATCACTTTCTTTGCCAATGTATAAACAAAACTGCTACTCCAAGAACTGGAGAAATATAATCTAATTCAGAAATATCAAATACGACTGTTCGAAATTGAAATCATTCTTGTGGAAAAAATGGCTATTGCCACATGATCAAAATCTAAAAATGACAACATATCTTTTTTATATTGTGGTGTTTTAATACTTTTAATAATGGGAAGTTTGTTCCTTGTGCGCACTTGGTTGGTATAACATAATAATAGAAAAGGCTTCCTCATTATTGCTGCAACTTCATATGTTAAATGTCCATTCAGAAATTCTACAACTTCTAATGCTTAACATCCAATCAGAAATGTTTCATTGCTTATAAAAATAATTTAAGATTAATTAATTCAAACAACTGACTGCACAGATTTACAGAAGTGTTTATTTAATATGTACAAATCTTACAAGGGCGTGCAAGTATTTTCATGATATCATTCTTATAGTTTACAAGGAAATAAGAGCTGCAAAAAATCGTATATAAAGTGAAGTTTCCACCGCAACAGTGAACCTTATTGCTGACAGCGATAAAAAACACTGAAAGCAATTAAACTTATTCACTCAAACTTTATCACATTTACTCTTCGCATGTGCAAGAAAGTAGGGTGATAGGATAGAGTTGATTTTTGCGATGAATCCTAAGCTTAACTGGGCCATCCAATGTAATAAACAAAATGATGTTTCTCATAGGATATGTTTATTTACTGTTTGAATCCGAAAAATCAGTTAAAGGATTACTGGCCAATTGTACGCACGATTTCACAAATGGTGGTGATTGGTATTATAAAATATCAAGTCGCCGTATGAGATGTAAAGAAGTTCAAGTAATTCCATGGGTATTGTCCGATAGTAATTTTGTACGAACAGCATCTCAAAGATTGGATTCGAGCAGAACGGTATTTGTTGGTGGTTTACATGGAATGATAAATGCAGGTAAGATTTTACTAACTATAAATGCATATTTGATATTCCATTCACTCACCCCAGATTTCATATGAGAAGAAATTACTATAAGGATTGTATATGTCACTCACTGCAGCTTTGAGAACAGAAGTTTTGTGCAAAGATTCTCATTTTGGTGCTTCCTATAGGTTGATTTCTACTAAGTAAAACCAAAAGAAGTCATTCGATTGCTAGCAATTGACATAAATCAACCATATTTGCTTACACGACACTTAGCTTGTTTTCTTATGTATTTTATTCTCTATTTTAGAAGCTCTGTGTCAGATCATGAACGATTTATTTGATGGTGTTATTTATGCAGGAATTGATACTGATAAACATAAGTATCCAATAGGTGAGCTGTTTAATTATGTACTGCATATTTTTTACAGTTCATACTTAGGTTTTGGAGTTTTTTCTGTTACTGAGTATTATAGTACTGATTTTATTTGATTTTTAACACTGGACATGATATCCAGTCATATACTAGCAGTACCAGATTTGTTGGTTAACATCAGACAAGACTGATCATAGTTGGAACCATAAAGGGTGGGAGTAGGGATGAAAATTTCTGAAAATGACTGAGTTAGGGTGATCAGCTGATTTTGCAGGGGGGGGGGCAGGGCAGGGCAAGGCAGGTGGGTGATGAAGCAAATCCATAGCTTTTTCACTGACATATACTTGAGAGAAATTGGAGCCTGAATATAATTAAAAAGTTTGATTTGAAAGCTCTCTTTATTGTTTTACTGTCCCACAAAAACGGTGACTGTGAGACTGATTAGGGTTCATGTGAATGGAGGGTGTGCCAGTGTAGATTATGGTGCGGAGGGGGGTGTACCATTGAGGGGCACACACCAGAAAGGGCGGGAATTGTCTAGAAAGGGAGATACACCCCCTTTGTCAGCTATGTTGTTGTGGAGGCATTACCTCAGTCTCATCATTTAAAACATGCTGCACAGTGGTGACCCTTGCAATCATAATTGTAAACTTACAGTTATTATCAGAGATTGTTTGATATCTGACACTATACTGATTAAGAATAAATAATTACTGTAGAGGAGGGATTTTAGAACATAGCCATGTCAAAAGTCACTCCCCACAGTGATTATTTGCTCTTATTTCGACACTACTACCTGAGTATAACCATTTATATATAACTGCTTCTTTTTAGGTTCTGGCCGAGTAACATTTAACAACAATCGAAGTTTCATGAAAGCTGTTCAAGCTTCATTTATCGAAATTCGATCGCCAAAATTTACCAAAAAAGTGCAAATTGATCCATACTTAGAAGATGCCATGTGTAGCCAGTGCCATATCAATCCTGGACCATTCTTTTGTCGTTCAGCTGAATGTTTTAAATATTTTTGTCACTCGTGTTGGTCATGGCATCATTCAATTGATAATTTGAGGTTACATCGTCCACTTACTCGTCATAGTAAGAGTTCAGAGACAGGTCAATGACTTGAAGTTACATTCACGAAAAGTACACAATTATAGAAGCTTTCTTATATAATTATAGAATAGTATTGTAGTGTATTTTTGTTTAACTGTCAAATATTTTACTTCAGATATTTTTAAGCCGCAGCTCTGGGCGCTTGTCTATCAGTGCACGGTATTGAAAACTCCCATTGAAAATAAAACAAATGTTTAACAATGGCTCAAATGTATTAATTACTTCACACAAATCTATAGAATCTCCTGCTGTAAAATAACATTCTATAAGTCTGTAAATAACTATCATACTATACTCAAAACACACACCTTTGCAGGTGACAGTTATTTACAGCCTTTTACTTGTAGATTTGTACCAAGCAAGTCTTTAAAATTCCTTGTTATGTACAGGGGTCAAAATAAACTGACAGTCATCACTGTGGATGGAAGATTTTTCAGAATATTATCGGCCAATTTGGCTGAAAACGTTCTAAAGCATATCTCCTCCACAGTGGTAGTAATTTAACCCCTGCATGTAGTTATATAATGCAAATATTTTGAGACTTTTTATGAATTTTTCGTGTATATAAAAATCGGACTTCTTTTACGAAAGCATGCAACACACTTCTTCATGTTGACTCATAGTGTTTGAAACCACTGTGGTGTAGGGATTTTTAAGCATTGCTTCAGGCTCTTATTTCAAACACTGATATATCATTTGGAATTATGTCATCACATATTCGAGTCAAGTAATTGTAGGTAAACTTCTTTATTCTTGCTGTTATAAAAAATTATAAAAACTCTTGACTGATATGTTTTAATACACTCTTTACTACCACGCATGTTGTTTTTACTTGTTTTTAGTTTTCTTCTTCTGAAGAGAGTTTGAAGAAAAATTTTATTGAAAATTCTGTTTTTACCTATTTTTTTATTATAGAGAGATGTTGAACATATTATTCGTTTCATTTATTTATTTATTTACTCACTACTCAGTATTAATGGTCATGTCTTAAAATAACATGATTTTATATTTTATAGTGGTATTATAATTATGTTAATTTATGCATTATAATAATAATCATTTCATACTTTTTGACCAATGAATGTCTAACTCTTTATGGAAACAGAAAACAATTAAACGAGTTTGTCAACATTGAGTCATAGGAGTTTTGTTTGTGGAATGTCTAATGTGAATTCTAAAAAAATATTTTGTTTTACTCAAAAATCTACTGCTACTAAGTATGTATTACATACGTATTACATATGTATACTGTATCAAATCGTCTCAGTGGGCGAACGACGCTAGAACAACGTTGAAAACATTGTTCCAGCATCTTTACTGTAGACAATGCACAAGTTTTACCCACTGGGAAAAACGATGCGACTGAAAATGATTCATAGTCTTCATTCCACAGGACTATTCTTAAGTAGTTATATTCATTTGAGTGACATCTGTCATAGACATTCCTGATTTTTATATAGTATAAATAAATTAACCTGAGCACCAATCCTTGTCCTACGTACCTCTAGAAAAATGCACAGGAAAGGGCTAGGTGTTTAGGCTAAAACGAATAAATAAGATAAATAAATAATCTTAGCTTTATTGTGATGCTGTATTGCAAAAAAAAAACGTTATGTACAATTTTATTTACTTCAGTGGTCGAAATAAGAGCAAATAATCACTACAGAGGAGTGATCTGAAGCTATGTTCAAAAGTCCTCCTCCACAGTGATTATATACTCTTATTTCGATCACTGTACTTATGAAGATATAATATTTATAAGCAATCTCTTCTGGAATTTCAATTTTTTTCTTTTGTTTTTTGACATGTAAAATGTTTGACCAAAATCTAAATGTATTAGTTACCAGGACTCCTAACGAAGTCCTGGAAACGAAATAGGTGTCAAAACGACATCGATTTGAAGTCAAGTGACCAGCCCACTGAACAAAAACTTGTTAAAAGTAAAGACATTAAAATTTAAAGACACTAAAACAATGTGACTCGATGTTATTCTAGTATCTTTACTGCTGACTTTGAACAAGTTTTTGCTCACTGGTAGGACGTAAACATTTATACTTTCTTTTTAAGCAATTTAGTGTTTTAGTGAGAAATTTTTAAATTAATTTATACTTATACTTGTATGTAAACTTGTAAGTTTTGTTCTCAAGGTAAATACAACCTTAGGAACTAAGTCATTATTTTGTGAAAGTTGACCCACAAGTATTGTAGCTCTCCATTTTATAGTTTTTCAAAATCGAGAGAATATATTGCAATATAAAAAGCGGGCATCTTTCAGACTTCTTCTATTTTCAATGTTGTTGCTGAATGTTAGTTATTGTAACTTTATCTAACGATTTGGATCTAAATCATTGCATCTGGAAATTAAATATGACAAAAATGTAATCCGCGACCGTATTCGGTAGGCTTTCATACTGTAATTGTGTGACGTTTCTTGCACCACTCAACCCAATGGGCACATCAACATAAAATAACGCCAAAGCAAAGTACGATCGCCGGAGTTGATTTGTTTCAATGTTCATAATGTGTCGAAGGGGAACACCGTGTCGAATTGTTAGTTTATTATTTTAGAGCATAGTTCTCTTTCTGATTGAAGATTTCTGTGGTCGAAATAAGAGCAAATAATCGCTGAGGAGGAGTGATATTTAAGATTACAAAAGCCTGAAGTTATGCTCAAATATATCTCCTCCACAGTGATTTACTATTATGTCAACCACTGGATTCTATTTGTGAGCTAGAAAAATGTCTTAGACGTTATTCTCGTGTCTTTACTGTGAAGGTGAACAAGTTTTTGCCCAGTGAAATGTTTCAGATTTACTGGAGGTATGAATAAAAAGTAAGTTGTGTTGATATAAGCGATTACGTCAGCATTCTAAAAATATTTATTCGCGCAATACCAGAGGCATCATTATTTAGTCGAATGTTATGTTGAAACATAGCACTAGCCTATGACCCACTGATAACACCAAAATCTTGACCTGAGGCTAATGCTTGTTAGATTATCTTTAGTATTCATTCAGAGAGAGAGAAAGAGAGTGTCTTGTGTGGAGGAGAGCGTTTTTAATAATTGTGTATATTTTAGAATTCAATTTTTAACACATTTCTTTTTAGTTTTCAAGACATTATTATTATTATTATTACTACTACGATAGGATATATTAATATTTTCTTTAAAATTGTTCCTACTTCTAGTTCTACTTTCAGTGCGCGAATTAAGCACAAAAAATCGCTGCGGGAGAGCGTTTTGAACATAGCTTCAGGCTAAGCTGTGCACAGCAATCTCTCCCCCAAAGTGATTATTTTATTTTATTTTAACCACTGACTTCATTTCGTCCATTTCGCTACCTGTATAGTCCATATTTGTAATTTACTGGTCGCTACCGGCGGCTTAATAGTCGCTACTTATAGTTTATTGGTGGCTATCTATGGCTTACTTGTCGCCACCTGTGTCTTGCTCGTCTGTACTTGTAGTTTACTTCTGGTCGTCACTTGTAGCGTCCTGGTTTCTACCTGCAACCTACTGGTTTCTATCTGCAATTTACTGGTCACATTGTGTAGCTTAATGGTCACAATATATATCTTCTTAGCTCTCTGTAGCTTACCAGTTATTGTCTAGATTAGTTACATCTGCATGATAGTTACCTGTGGCTTGCTCAGTGGTTAAAATAACTAGCGATCATCACTGTGGAGGAGAGATCTTTCAAAATATTTTCAGCAAAATTGGTTGAAAATATTCTAAAAAATCTCTTCTCCACAGTTATTTTAAGCCCTGAGATAAGCCTAAAATAAGAACAAATAATCACTGTGGAGGAGGGATATTTTAGCATATCTATAGGCTATAAAGCCTGAAACTGTGCTCAAATATCACTCATCCGCAGTAGTTGTTTGTTTGCATTTCAAGTACTGACTACTGTCTATTATTTACGTGGTTCCTATCTGCATAGTCCTTAACACAGATCATAACTTCTAATGAACAGTGTTAGCAACGAACAACAGACTAACCCTTTTCCATTGGCAAGAACTTATTCAAAGTCAGCAGCAAAGACGCGAGAACAACATCGAACAACGTTTTTATAGCATCTTTACTGCGGACTTTGAACAGGTTCTTACGTACATTTTATCTTACAGTTTTTTAAAGCATTTAAATAATTACTTATAAATGTTATATAAATATTATTCTTTGTTTGTAAGCTTGAATATATCTGCTGGAAATAGCCTCTGGAGGAGTGTTTTTGAGTATAGTCCTCAGCTTCAAAACTGAAAAATATATTCAAAAGCACTCCTCCACAGATGATGTTCGGCAGTTATATTTTGTATATCTATTATATGAGCTTTAGTTGTCATTGAAATATCGTAAACTTTTCTTGGAAATTTGTTGTTGGTGTTTATTCCTCCCGGAAAGTAAGTACTAATTATTACCTGTGGTAGAGTATACTTTTCAGTTGCAAAGCTGAATCTTATTGCTTGTTGCTTGGAGTATTTTGTTGTTCGAAAGCTCAGCTTCCAATTTGTGTTTTAATTGACCATAACCATACCATAACCATACCAAAACCACAACCATAAACCATAGCCTTAAACCAATAAATAAACAACCATAAACCATTAACCATAATCCAGAAACGTTACTTCATCACGTTACTTATGGGCGTATATGGGCGCAATTAAAAAAGCGGACAAACGCCCGAATAGATAGGCAGGATGTCTTTTTTAAACATTCCCTCGCCTCTGGAAATTAAATAATAATAATAATCGTTTATTTCGGGATCCAATAGATGCAATTGGTTTTTCTCCCTAGCAAAAAATAAAAACAAAACGTTTTTAAAAAAATCGTAAAAATTATAAAATAAATGTATATTCTATGTGGTCAACAAGGATTTACCCATATCAACAAACAACACATCATGGGTAATAAAACGAGTGTTGGTACATTATATGTGTAAAGCGCGGCCATTTTATTCCGAACCGCCTATGCTTATGATACGAAACTTGGTAGACTTATAGAACAAATCAATACAAACACTTTGACCAAAACAAAATTGACTTGATGACGTCATTTATACCTGCTATGACGTCATTAATAATGAAAAATGGTCTAAATTGGCTGTGGCATTTATTTCCAAACCACTAATAGTTATATGTAGAAATATCCGTTAAAAAATGACATCTAAAACGACACTTCTCGTCTTAATTTTTTGTATTAAATTGTATGCCCACACCAACATATTCCACTAATAGTTATGATACGAAACTTGGTATAGAAAACGTCAATATAAACAGTTTGAAATTATTTTTTTGTAATTTGATGACGCCATTGGCACCTGTTATGACGTCATTAATAGTGTAATACATTGTAAAAAGTTTGTGGTCTCTTATTTCCGAACCACTAATACTTATGGCGTGAAACTTGGTACACATATACAAAAACGCAAAACAAACACATTGCAATAAGTTAGTTTTAGCTAATGACGTCATTAGTACCTGCTATGGCGTCATCAGTAAAAGTCGTTCTGTGGTCTGTAAAATATATACTCTGGTCTGTAAAATATGAAATCTGGTCTTTATTTTTCAATACTTTTGTATATATTTCATTCAGTATTTCTATCATTAACACATACCAGTTCAAAAGTTAGCCTAACAACATCAGATATCATTTTAACAAACATTCCTGTTCAGAATTAGGTTACCCCCGAAAAAATAACATTAAAATTCCAAAAAAAATCCTTGACAGAATTTGGGAAAAGTCACCTAATTTCAATACCATACCATTGATAGAAAAAAAAAATTAAGCGAAGACAATATGATGTGTTGTTCTTAGGAAAGACACACGAACCATCATTTTTTATTACTACTTTATTTTACATGGGTAAATGATACACAGTCAAACCTTATAGAGTTAACTATTTACACTCATCCTAGATATAATAAAAACTTATTTATAACGTGAAATATAGAGCATATAAATAATTTCTACATAAACCAAGCATAAACAAACAAAAAGTGTAGCTAGTCCTTGAACATAATCTTTGCACAATCTACAAGGGCAATTGTGTGGTAACCACTTCTTATTTCTAATTTGAATTTGAGGAATTTAATTTTTTTAGTTCATATGGAACAACTTTTTAAATTAGGGGTCCAAAATGTCTTAATGAGTCATCTCCTTTACAGACTGTATTAACTGGATGAATACAAAAATCAGTTTGTAATCTAAGATCAGGACCATTGTATATCTATAAATATTTCATTTTCATTTAGTTTTGTATACTTCGATAGCCATAGATTAAATATTCCGATGGTGTATTGTAAATGCATTATCTTTTTTTAGTAATTCTTCAAAAGTGGAGTAATCATCTTTATATACTATTCTTAACGCCCTTTCATGGAGATAATTTATTTTATTATTCAAACTTCTATCATGAAACATCCAGTAAAGGGCAGTAAGAAAACTGTGATTCTACAAATACCTTAAATAGGGTTTTTCGTTGTTCAAAGGAATCAGCTTGCTTATCCTTCCTAATGCGGTAAGCTTTTGTCCAGCTTTTATACAAATGTTTGATATGTGTATATTAAACTTAA
>JAULBZ010004491.1:0-14679 GCA_032360805.1 Neoturris breviconis | reverse complement strand
GAATATGTTAGTAACAATATGAACTTTCATCTAGACTACAGAAGGGAAAATTTGAAAAAAAAACATCTCAGGGTGATCTTGTACCTTTAACTTATTTTGCTTTGACCGAAAATTTGCATCTGATTGAAAATGCGTGATTTGGAATCCAGGAGTTATTTTTTAAAATTTAGCTTTAATCCTGAAACTTAAATTCTTCTGTTGTTTTGGCTGAAGATAAACCTGACTTAGTTCCCTGAAAATATTATTATATGTCTCAAAATTTTGCTTAGTCATATCTAGACATACGGAAACGAAAGAAAACGTTCGATTATTAAACTAAAGAAAACAATCGATCATTGATCAAAAGAAATCGTGCCGTTCCATTATGAAAAAAAATAATTGTGAGATTTTTGTTAATTAAATACTCGACATGATATATTCCTTGTTGATTACCTGAATCAGACATACCATAGTACTGTACGATGAGAAGACATTCCATTGGTAGAAATTGACGTGTGACGAAGACCAATGGAATGTCTTCATTTGCATTCCGCGTGGAATTTTACGCTAATGGAAAACGGCCTTTAGATTTGTGTTGATTACCTGAGTCAGACTTTTTATTCAATCTATTTACAGACATGATATTGTCTGATGAGATTAGTTTCGTGAGATTTCTCTGTAAATGTTTTTAATATAATAAACAGACAGTTATCGCAATACGCATCACCATATTCCGTAGTTATTTGTAGAGAATTATGGAAAGTAAAATAATTGATTTAGCAAGCTTCCTTTTAGATATACTACAGTCAATTTCGGAAATATTATTGAAACAGATTTTTATGAGTATATTTTCACCCACATCGAGTGAGAGGGGAGTATGAAGTATACACAAGTTGTTACGACCCCAAATGATGGTCAAAACAAAAGTGAAAAGCCACATATGATGACCAAAGAGAAGGACTTATCTAATTAACTGGAAAATTGGTAGTTAGTGACTAATTTGCGTAAGGGTACTAATAATTTGGACACTAATTAGTGTAATTACACATATATCATTAATTATTCATAAGTAGTGACAACATCCTAAACGACTGGTCCAGTTCACATCAAAATAGGTATTTAGAATAATTTGTGTATGGGTATTAATAATTTGGACCGTAATTTATGGAAACTGTGAAATTCGTTCAAAAATATGAAATTTTAACTTTGACAAAAATAAATAGACAAATGTTACGAATATTGGAATATTTTACAAGAGCCTGATTACTACAAGCAATCACATAAATATTTGAGACAAAAAAAACATACATTTTCGGTAGCAAACCTAAAGACACAAAAAATCGAATATGTTCCAAGAGCCTGGGTACTAGGCTGCTGGGAACAGCAGAATTTTTCGAGTTTGCAAAAAGACCCAAGATCCTAAGACCTACTCGGATAAACCTCTGAGGTAAACCTCAAGGGACGTCTAGTGGTCATTTTCCGTATTTAAGTTTTACTTGTGGCTTGTATTGCTTGTCGAAATTCGTGAAATGTCTTATAATTTATGCGATCGGTTGTAGGCTGCTATTAACAACGGAGTTTGTAGTAAGCTTAATTCTGCTCGATAAATCTCTAAGATAATTGTCTAGAGACTTCTCGTGGTAATTTTCCATATGTATCGTAGACTAATTGGCTTTTCAGTTAATTGAGGGAGAATATAATAGTTTATTGCTTTTGATTCATTAATGTATTTTTTACGGTTGTTACGGATATGAAATTAATTAACAATCTGTACAAAGTTAGTAGTCACATATTTTAAGCCAATTAAATTGGCGTATTTTCCTGGTTTCTCACGTTAAATATGGCTACCAGTTATTATGTAATTAACTCGGAAACCGGCGCTTTTAAGTGTAAAATTTGCAATGTTGATTTAGAATGATGTGTGAATATAAATAGTCGAGAAAAAAGTCTTAAAAACTGCCTTATGTTGCCACCAGTTACTTTACAGGCCCAATGCTTACTGTAACATAATGGTAATCTATTAAAATGTACTTACGTTCATACCAACTCAATCTTGAGTGATGCAAAATTGTGCGAAAATACAAATCGTTTCTTTTAACGCTTCGTTAGTGTGGTGGAGTACCTCCGGAAATTTGTTAATTCATAGGAAGGTATTAGAAGATTCAGGGGGCAAATAGTCACAAAAGGATGATGCAGATTTTTAAAATACGTAAAAAAAATAACCTCCTGAATAATAATTGTTCTTATGTTACTTTCACAGCAAAATATAAAAATTCAGGGGGTCCACATCATACTAATGAAGGGTTAAAATTCCATAATTAATGTAGTAATTAATTACCACAGCAGTTATTGCATAGTTAATTTTGTTTTTTATTGCGCAATAATTACTTCTATTAATAATGATCCTAGTCAGCAAAAACATGTTCAGAGTCCGCAGTAAAGACGATGAAACAACTGTTGAAAACTTTGTTTTAGCATCTTTACTGTGAACTTTGAACAAGTTATACGCAGCCTTATCTTTATAACTCAGTAGGAAAAGATTTGTTCAAAGTCCGCAGTAAAGACGCTGGAACAACATCTTCAACACAGTTTGTTCTAGCCCCTTTACGGCGGACTGTGAACAAGTTGTTTTCTACTGGGTATAGGCTGAGATATTGTTATATATATGGCGATACAAAGGCACAATCCGAAGATATTTGAGTCATATTCGGAAGTATTTGACGCTGTGCACAGGGGTACATTTTTTTTTTACTTGCAAAATTGACTCATTGACTTCTTTTCTTATAATCCTGCAGTGTCAATATTAAGCTAAAATAATATATGACGTCAGTCCTATGTGTTTCCAAGGAGAAAATTGTTTATATTCTTTCCATAGTTTCCATAGTTTCCGTATTTATCATTCGTTCTCTCGAAATAATTCATTAATAGTAATAGCATGATATTGATCTACTACAACTCCTTTATAAAGTATAAAATTACCAGCTTAAACTTCCTCCTCAAAGAATTCAAATTCTTTTCAGTATTTCACCCCCATATCTCCCAAATCACTTGAAAAGTTATGACTTTGTCACAAATTATCCGGAGAGCATTTTTCATATGATCTGCTTTTGCGCAGGACAATCAAATCATTTAATGAATTTATTTATGTTATATTATAAACGTAAGAGGAGGAGGGTGTCTAATTATGCAATAATTATGGTCACGTGATCCAAGTTTTGAAAGGGCGTTTGCAAGCCGGCAAATCACACGTCTATAGTTTCTCGTTGACCTACCTACCCACCCACCCACCCACCCATTTGTAGCCGCACTAGTCAATATCATAACTAGAATGACTTTACTAACTGTGCATGTGGTCGTATTTGGTTGTCCAGTTAGTTATTGAATGAGTTGACATCTGTTGCATCGGCAACGTCTTTTGGTAGGTTGTTCTAGATCTTTTGACTACGATGGTAGAAAGAATTGGTATGTATACTCTATGTACCATCTTTTGGTATACTTATATGAAGTTGGAATTGATGCTTTCTACTGCTACGTGTATTGGGCTTAAAGGACGTTGATATTGTTTCTTTATTGTACGTATGGAAATGTTTAATATTTCAATCTTGTTCCCTTTTCTGCGTCTATATCTAAGTGGGAAGATCCAAACGTTTTAGTCTCTCAGGATATTCAAGGTTGCTAAGTCTATCGACCAATTTTGTTGCATGTATTTGCACGTTTTCTAGTACATTGACATGTTTCAAAAGGTACGGCGTCCATACTGATTGAGCATATTTAAAATGTAGGCGCACGAATGCAACGTACATTCTTTTAAACGATTCGCAGTTAAGAAAGGAGAAATTTTGCCGAATAAGTCCCCCAATTCCGTTTGCTATCTTAGCTTTTTTAGAGATATGATCGTCGAAACTTAATTCAGAATCTATTGTAACCCCGAGAGCTTTCTCTTCAAACACGTGTCCTAATTTCTTGTTGTAAATGTTATAACGGATGTTGCAAGATTTTCCCAAAAGTCAAGACGTGACATTTATCGGGGTGGATTGAGTGACTGATTTGAGTGACTTAATTGGTTTCTAGGTGATTTTTACGATCGAGAGCCAATGTGCCAAGTGCAATGATCAACAAAGGCCGGAGAAAGACTATGCCAGTATACTGCAGAGATACAAGGACCAAGTTACCTAATATGAAAATAGTCCAAAAGAGAAGTATAGACTTCCCCACTAGTGCTAACCCCACCAGTGCTAACCCCACCAGTGCTAACCCCACCAGTGCTAACTATATTGCTATAGAGAGCCTTTCTAAAAGTTGCAAAGTTTCAGAAGAAAGTTTGTGTGCTGAGAATGTGATATTGGTATTTATGTTACAGACAACCAACAGAGAAGTGACTGCACCACCACATGAGCAACCGAAGAAACTAGCTATACTAGCTAGCTATCTGGCAGCTATATGAGCTATATAATGTAGAAACTACATATTCCTGGACATAACTTGTTTTCTAATTCCTAGAATTTGAGGATGCTCGCATGTGGTTTCATAGAATAAAGCTAGCTAAAATGTTTTGTATTTAATTGTTTGTTGAAAGAATATATTTTTGTAGCTATTTTACGGTACGATAAAAAAAGAATTTGGTGGGTTGACCGCGACCTTTTTTATGGATTGGTTGTGGAAGTTTCACACCTTATAGAGTAGTAAATAAAAATTTTTAGAACTATTTTTGGACTAGCCAAATATGTTGGTATATCTGATATAGTTAATCGTGTTGATGGTGTCAAACATTGCATAGTCATATACAGATTTGACTATGATCTATACAATGTAACTTAAAATTCAAATCTGGAGGAATGCATGATTTCTCACAGAACAAGTTCATAAACGAAAGTACTGACAAAATTTTCCTCCAAAGTTTATAATCATTTTCGGTATTTTTTACAGAAGATATGTATCTAACACGCGCTATATAAAACAAAAGAAACAAGGTTGGTAATTGGAGAAATACAAGATTAATGAAAATACCCGGCCCAGTAGATAAAAATCTGCCTACAAAAGTCAGCATAAAAAGACGAGTCCAAATGGGCAAAAACTTGTTCTATGAAAACGTTGTTTTAGCGTCTTTACTGCGGATCCTCTCTACCTACAAATTGCAAAATTTTAATTTTAAATTTATAAGCTTACAGCGCCCCCGATACCCCCAGCTGTATGACTAGATCCTAAAAAATCCTGTATCCGCCCCTGAGATTCAATGACCTATTCTTTGTTATTGTTTTTCTTATATGATCTCTGGGGGACATTGTCTGTCTATCTTGAGAAAAATATCTCATTTATAACATTTCTCAAACAATACCGAAAAAAGTACAGTAGATTGATGGTATAACGTAATTATTAACACGAGAACAATCGCCATCTGCAATTTCGCAGTTGTTAATTTATGCAATAAATTAATATAAGTCATATATCAAGACTACGATAGTCTTTTCAAATAAACAATAATAAAGATATTTCACAGTATAAAATACTACGTCAATAAAATTGAAAAAGTAGGAAAGTATTGACCGAAATCGAGAGTGTTACCCGAATAAAACCGATATAATTTGGTTTATTACCAGTGATGATAAAAACCAAGTCGATGGAACTATCATTGCTCGTTAGTTACCTATAAATGTTCAGAATAAATGCATTCAGTTGTCACACAATAGGTAAGAAGATTGTTTATTTACAATTTGTACTACCATTATGACTGTCATGATGATTCACCAAACTATACTAAAATAAAAATACTTTTTTTTCTTTAAAATGTTTGTTTTGTTGACGTCAATTATCTCATTAAATAATAATTTATTGAACTATATTAATACTTTAATAATTCTTCTATTTCCGTGATATACAATAGGAGGTTGGATATTTTAAATAAACAACAAATTTCGGGTCTTTTTCTACAATTTATCTAGGATCATTTTGAAAAAAAGGATTTTTGGTAACTAGGGATAATTGTCCCATAGCAACTATATTTTTGACAGGTGGTAAAAAAAAATTAAAAAAACACTTTTTCTTCTTATTTTTGCTTGAAAATCATTTTGGTATATAGCTGGCAAAAAAAATAAGAATCAAGTATTTTCAGTAGTAGAGTCATTGACAAGCAGTCAGTTCAGAAGATAATTGACATGTGACACAAGAACACGTGACATTTATTGACCTATTTATTCATATTCAAATAGCCATATCCTGAGATACAATAAATAAATTCAACCATCAATAAGCGAATCAACAGGCCTATTCACAATTACATTAAAACGAGGCGTTGGTAGCATGAGCTCCAGTCCTAAATTACAACAAGTAGTAGTAAAGGAATGTGTAATAACTTCACTTTTTCCGTATGCGCGTATGGACGCAATACTAAGTATCTCCCACAAACCGGAACTCATATCAAGCGATTTGGCTGTACACATAACTCAAGCCAAGTTCACCAAAATGTAAGAAAATAACGATTGTGTTGCGTTGCGTCGCCCAGTTGAAAGTTTGACAAAACCAAACTATAGAGACACACTGAGGACAATTTAGATACCGGTATGGAGCCTAAATTATTGAACAAAGTTTGATTTTCATTCTATTTTTTATAATACTAATTCACATCATCACTCAAATCTGATATTAGAAGAAAAAACTATTTACCTGGAATGTTCAAATATTTAACAATCAAATAGGGGGAAAGATACTTTTTACTAAAAACGCTTTTGTCTAAGTTGAAATTCTGATTTTGCTACTCCCGTCATAAAATAGATCTACACAGAAGAATAAAATGTTTTTATAGACAATAATAGCTATATGTACCAACCAATCACCCTTTTGTGTACTCATGTTCTAAATGTTTGGTCCCACACATCAGCAATAATTTAAAAGTTAGCTATATATACATGGAAAATAGCATACCGTAAACTGCCACGTACAAGGGTTTAAAATGGTTCAAAAGCAAATTTTGGTGGGCTCATACTCGGGACTGAAGTTTTTGTTAAGGAAATAGAAGGGCTTATAGGTGGAAATCAATAGCAACAACATAATTTAAGTTTGAACATTTTTTATATTTTGAACAAAAGTGTCAATATATTAATTTTAATCAAAATCGTGGAAAGTTTACGAAATTAGATGCGAAGTTACAGGACAATCGAGAAAATCTCCTAAATGAACTTGGGTTCTTGGAGGCGGAATAGAGATGCTATTATGGTTTATATGGACCAAAAATAAAGAAGCGTGAAGTTAGAGTTTGTATTGCAAAACAACAATAAAATAACGAAGAACAATTGTTTTACTTGTCTAAAAGCGACCTTTTAGATGACAAAACTAGGATAATTATAAAGAAGGGGCATCCACCCTCCTCTTCTCCCTCAGAGAATACGATATCATATAAGAAATAGTATCGGTAAAGCATTTACTTCAACTAATGAAAAATGGGAAAAAGAGTTCCTTTTTAGCTAGCTACAATCCCTTACATAAATATTTGAGATAAAGTGAAATTTGTGCAAAAATTCGGAATTTTAAATTAGGCAAAAAGACTTAAATTTTAATTGGCACGACGAACTGTACGGAAATTAGCCTTTGTACCAAGAGTCTGGGTACTATTTGTCGAGTTTGCAAAAAGTCCTACTGAGATAAATCTCAGGGGCCTTCTAGTGGTCATCATGGTCAAAAACGTCTCATAATTTACGTAAAGGGTTGTAGCTATACTCTTTTTGGCGATAATGAAATGTGTGGAACCTGCGCCCAGTCATTCCACCAAATCAATCAAATACTTTGGGGATGTTAGAATATTCAGGCACTGTAAGAGATTTAAGGCGTTCGGAATATGCAGACCATATTCTCAAAGTAAGCTAGGGTACACTATCCAGAAGTGTTGCTGTAACTTCATCCTCCATTTTATGTTATGATTTCACGTAGCGGGCCATGAATCGTAATAGCTATTGGTACGGAACTTCGTGTCCCCTTTGAGCCACAAAGTTTATCCTGAATTGGGTTTTGTTACGCCATGTATTGTGTTGAAAAATAGAAATATATGCTACGAAAACATTTTACAACAATTGTTGACCTGCATTAATGAATAATAGACTTCGGCTTTGTCACTGCGGAACAGCGCTGTAATATTAAAAAAAGTTCTGAAGAGAAAAAATATCCAAAAATTACCGAGCGTCTCCCTGCTTATTCGATACTGCTGAGTGCGCAATGTTGTGTTGATCATAGGAAAGACAACGTAAGGTTATTATAAAAATAGATGAGTTATGCAAATAAACTGCCGAATTCCATCTTGGATACATCCGTATAACCCCGTACACCTATACGGAGTGAACGGCAAATTTATTTCACAGCTACAATCGTGTTCATAAATATTTGGGAAAAAGGGAAATTCGTGCTAAAATTCGGAATTTCAACTTTGACAAAAAGCCTTAATTTTTTACTAGCAAGGTGATCGGAACGAAAGTTCGAATTTGTTTTAACAGCCTGGGTACTAGGCTGCTAGAATCAAGAGAATTTGTCTTAAGTCTACTCGGATAAACCTCTGAGATAAACCTCGGGGGACTTCTCATGGTTAATTGCAGCACTTACGTTTTACTTGTGGCTTAAATTACCCTTTAAAATTCACACGTTTTCCCATTATTTATGAACACGATTGTAGTTCAATTCACAGCCCATATGCGGAGATCTCCGAGACCGTATTCGACAGTGTTTCATGTTTTGATAATAAAATAAATTAAAATTTGACTTACGTATTCGTAGCGATGAAGCATCGGAATAGTCCCAATGTCAAAGTCACCCATTTTATAGATTTATAGATAGATGAGATTAATAGACTTGTGACGTAATAATACAAATAAATAAGAATTAATTATATGCTATAAAAAGCTCGTGCTAAATTTGTTTTATTTTTTGAGACAATGCAATATGAATGAGACAATACCTCATCAATTATTGTAGAATATACACAGCAGGCGAAACTGCCTAAAATAAAGGACCATTAATTACTCAAATTCTTTATAACTGACCTACGCTAAAGTTTAACCTTGGTATAAATAATTTCGTTTTAGTGACAAGGTTTGTACTTCCTTCCTGTACCACAACATAGCAAGCCTCTCGAAACTGCACGATGTAAAACATTGTGTTTTACAGCTATTTGCTGTAGCTGATACTCGTATACTTAGGTATATATCTTTTCATAAAACAATGAAAACGAAGTCACTGCACAATAAGTAAGTCATTGCAATGAACTAAGTTCTACTTTGAGCAACGAACGCCTCGTTTTCATTGTTTTATGAACGGGACTATTGTGACCATGTTCTGTAGTCGCTCCAAATTTTCTTTGCGTGTTTTCAGTACCTTTTCCCTTTTTAAAATGATGCGACTGGTTTTCATGATAAATTAATTTAATGTGTCAAACTTTCAAAACTTAAAGATATTCAGTAGTGAACAAGTCGGAAGAAATTTTTGTCAATGATAGTTCGACCCGTGAAATCATCACATTTATGATTTTATTAAAAAATAACCTTTTTAACGCTAATGATACCATCCGGCAAAAACCTGTTCAAAGTCAGAAAAATAACGTTAGAATAACGTTCCGTGAACGTTGTTTTAACGTTATTTGGCTGACTGAACATTTGAGAATTTAAATAATTTCAAATATTTCTGTTTTACCCGTGTACAACCTGTACAACAAGAACAACAGATTATCAATGTTGTTAAACATCGTTGTATCTAGGAATGTGTGGAATATCTCCTACACTAAAAGTCCATTATGAAATAAGAAACGCCACAGGACTCTTTGAGTACAAAGTTTGAAAGACAGTATTTAATAATTCCGTATAACAAACGTAATTCCGGCTACGTGCGTAGTATATTTCACATTGTGTCCGAGAAAAAGAATTTATTATCATTATTATTAGGCTACTCAACATAAGACCTGAAGGATTTGTTTTATCACTAGTAAACAAAGCACTCCCCTCTCCCTTAACTAACCTTATTAGAATTAACCGAACGTCAATCACCAGTTCCTTGTTATTTCTATTTTCCAAAAAATACATTACGCCAGCTGGATGTCAAGGGTGTGTCATTAAAACATATGTTATATCGTATGGGGTTTACTGCAATTTTAAGTTGTGTGCGTGACTTCTACAAGGTAATATATTATTTTATTAACAGAAAGAATATAGATTTTTTTAATTAAAATAACAGGGTGTTGGGTGGGTTTGTACGAAATACAATGAAATGATAACAATGGAGGGTTTCTGTTCCCAGTTTCTAATATTTAAAAAAATATTAATGATTCATTATCTTGTCTGCTAGGAGATTTCTTCCTTTTATTTTTTATCTATTTACTAGTAACTTCCCTTAATACTGTCCACAAACAAATGTATTCCTAATATAAACTTAAAGCTAAAGATATGTGTACACAATCGATAAAACTCTAAAATAGAAAACATTCTCTCCGTTGGAGAGAGTTATTTTCTTTGAATGCAATATAGAATAACAAGACTAGCACTCTTTTTCAAAAAATAAAGAATGAGTTTTTAAGATTTTTAACTTTATATGATGAAGATTATTTAAAATGGAGAGAGAATAGCAGAAACACCCTACGTCTCAAAATAAATGTATTATATGATATGACGTTTTGTTATCACCATGACGTTTTGTTATCACCATGACGTTTTGTTATCACAATGACGCGATGGTCAAGTTCATCCTGTATAGCGTTATTTTTGTTGTTTGTTTTTTTGTTGGGGTTGATTCTGTACGGCTTCGGATACAGTTTCGGGGAACTCGTTCGTGGTAACAATTCGTCACTTTGAGCGGTTATTTAGCGTCGATGATGGTACGTATCAAGTTGATAAGATAATAAAAAAATATATATATTCTTGATTTGGGAATTTGTATATAAATGATAAAATTGAAAGCTTTGAGGCTGGGCCTAAGGTCAGGATTACTTCTCCTCTCTGCATAATTGTCATCGAGAGCAGCTTGGTGTAAAAAAACATTTAAAAATGTTGGAAATGTGAATTTGGGGCTTCTGCATGTTTATTAGTATTAAGTTATAAATATAAAAGAAAATAGGAAAGCGTTGAGGCTTGGCCTAAGATCAGGATCACTTCTCCTTATTGCTTGACTTGCATCGATTGCAGTTTGGTATTTTTATAAATTTTAGTTTGTTATAATATTATAAGTTAAATTTTATTTTACTGATACAACTCTTATTTATAATGTTGAAGTTTAAAATTGAAAAAATTATAAGCATTGAGGATGGGCCTAAGATCAGGATCACTCCTCCGCCCAGCTTGAGTTTAATTGAGAGCAGATTGGTGTAAAACAGCGAAAACGTTTTGATGTTAATTAATCTTTATGTATTACCCTGTTAAAAAGCTGGTTTTATTTTCTAAATTTTATTTATTATAATTATTTTTATGGGGTTGTCTGGGAAAGCATGTCCACGAATGTGGTAGATCAGGAACATTTCGCTAAGTTGACTTGCCCAACCACTTGCCTAGTGAAGGGCGAGAGCCAAGTAACCGACTAATTACTGCTTTGTTTTTATTGTATACTTGGTGGATTAATCGATGAAAGTTGGTGGTTTGTTGCTGTTTGATTGTTTGTGTGTTTATCTTAGATTCAGAGTCCCGCTGCTTGGTATACTGTGGTCTAATGGTGACCAGAGCTCTCCTCGTGGCATGATGGTGGTGTTGTTATCCTTTGGACTTGGATGCCTCAGGTCCTATCAGAAAGCAGTATAGTTGTTTCTATAGGTGCCACAGAAGCAGAGTACGGAGACACCGCTTCTGTTGGCGTTTGTTGTTATCAGTTTTGTGGTTGTGTTATTAATTTTTGATATGATGGTGGTTGTGCCAGACCCTTGAGGAAGTGGAAAACCTTGGGGCAAGCACCTGGACTAAAACACCTCCTTTGTTGTAGTATTCTAGCATTAATGTAGTTCGTTGGTGGCTTTGCGCTAGAAATAAACTCGGAACAGAATAAGAAAACAATTTATATGAAAACAATTTACATTAAAGCAATAAACATGGGCAGTTTCATTTTGTTGTACGTACTCTGTCCAGCATCAAATTCTATCTAGATCATTTTCCATGTATACATGGAAAATACGGTTTATAGTTGATAACATGAGAAAACTATAGTAATACGTTCTCTGAAAAGTATTTAGTTGAACAATGTGAGTGAGAACTACCCACAATAATTTCCTCATAATAACTTGTTAAGCAACTATCTTCATGGAAATTTCAACTTATACGTCGTATATTACCTTTAAACTAGCAATTTCCAGCAAAAACTATAATTAGGCTGTTTCTAAAGCCAAAGGATGCCGCTTCACATTAAACTCACAACGTGGTAATCATACAAAGAAAATTCCTACGACAATTACAAAGCTGAGAGTATTAAATTTAAATTTATTACGGGTATAAACATATTCATAGCTTACCACAAGTTTAGTTATGAAGTGGTTATGGCTAACATTTCTCCCTCAAATTCTGTTTTTATGTTAATATTAAAATGAATTTCGGTGGGAAAATAAATAACCATTACTGTAATTCGTATTGTGGTGTGATCCAACGCACAGCAGACATAATAATATATAATTAGGATTGAAAAGATTTGGCAAAATTAAAAATAGATTATAATCAACAAACAACAACATCTTTAATCATCTTCACAGTAGTCCTAATGAACAGGATTTTGGTATTTAAATGCATTACAAATATTAAAGTAAAGGCTAAAAAAAATAATAATAATCGTAATAAGAAACATATATATATATATAATAGTTATAATAAGACATATAGGATTACTAGAACACACCTCTCTTGTTTTAAAATAAATTCTAAATTACTATATAAAAGTACATTGGTATTTGTAATTATTATCAAGTAATTAAAATGACATACTATTCTAAATAGCATCGGAAGGATCCGTAATCGGCTTGCAAAAATAAATATGTTATGTTAATATGTTAAATATGTAAAATATGTTAAATATGTTATGCATTATAGACTGTAAGGTATACCGTTATGCATCGATTAAACGCCCCCTCAAATAAACGCCCCCTCAAATAAACTTCCTTCTCTTAAAAGGAGCGTTTATTTAGAACAGTGCCAATGCTCACGTAGCAGCCTTATGGTAAGTGTACTACGAATAAAAAACGAAGTTTAATATTTAATTTTTTTTTTTAGCTCTGATAGACAGGAAATTTTTCTATACACTCCTTTTGGTCTGAAAATAAGATTTATCTTCGGAAACAGCATCTTTTTATTCAAAAGTTTCCTTTCAGAGTCTCTGCATATTCGCAATACTTATATTTTTCAATAAACGCCCCCTTCTTTTAAACGTCCCCCTCGATTAAACGCCCCCTCTGCAAATGAAAATATTTAATAAACGCCCCCGGCGTTTAATTGAAGCACTACGGTAAAGGTTTCGAGTCGACACTAAAAATGTTGTTGAAATCGCAATGTCTATAACGAGTAGGTCAGCAGCAGAACAGAGTATGTTACTTACAAAATTACAAATTGAAAACTAATGTGCAATACGGCCAATACTTTATAACACGTTAAAACCAGTGTTGCGTCAGTTATAACTCTTTTTAAGTCGACACCATTTTAAGATCTTTCTTGGTGTTCACTTGACACCATAAAAGCGAATTAGAAGGTTTACACTAAGAAGTGTCAGATGGATACTTTAACAGTGTCAAATAGACTCGTGTAAAGGTGTTTTGTCGAATTTTGAGTATCAGCTCGACACGCTTATGCCTTACAATGGTGCATAACGTGGGATGACACTATTGCCCAACCGCCCTATTTTTGCAAGCTCGTTCCCAGGGTTTCTTCTCTCTTGACGTTTAACGCTGTGAGAAAAGGAGATTCCTTTTCTCACATCGTTAAACGTCAAGAGAGAAGAAGCCCTGGGAACGAGGTTGCTATATACATATATAAACATATTCATAGGTTTACCGCAAGTTTACTTATGAAGTGCTTATGGCTACCATTTCTCCCTTAAATTCTGTCATATGGTTGATATTAAAATGAATTTCGGTGGGAAAATAAATAACCATTACGGTAATTCGTATTGTGGTGTGATCCAACGCATAACAGACATAATAATATATAATCACTTAGGATTGAAAAGATTTGGCAAAATTAAAAATAGATTATAAAAAAATCGTAAACGAACGTAAAGATATTTAACAAACTTCAACAAAATACTACAAAATGCTATAGAAATGCATAAAAATGCTTTAATCATCTACACAGTAGTCCTATTGAACAGGATTTTGGTATTTCAATGCATTACAAATATTATAAATAAATAAAAGCTAACAAAATAATAATAATTATAATAAGACATATAGGATTAATAGAACATACCTCTCTTGTTCACGGTTGCAGAACCGTGTTTATAATTAGTATATCTACTCCACCTACGACTACTACGCGAGAAATAGCAATTGGCACTGGGACTGAGGTTGGCTGAAGCTCGCACAGAAATGGCATAGCAGCCTGGTGATCAGGTTGCAAATCCGAATTCCGATTGCTTTTAACTCAGAATAGCGAATGCCCTTGCCTTTTTCTGATTCAGTATGAGGGCGAATGTATATTACATACAGATAAAGAACATGTATTTAACATTATTTGTAGGCAAAATAATAAATAAAACTTGATAAAACTTAACAAAACG
>JAULBZ010004490.1:0-14680 GCA_032360805.1 Neoturris breviconis | reverse complement strand
TTGCCACTTCTTGACATTTTTAGACTCTGAAATTTTCTGAGTATGTTCAGTGTGTGTCACTTATCCATTTGACATAACAATTGAAAATTTGACCAAAAAAGGTGATTGTGTACCTTTAAAACTACGAAAGACACGTTGATTGTATAAGTTTAGTATAAGTTTAGATGTTGTACATTATCATCGTGTATGACATTGGATCAACCACGCGAAATAGCTTTGTCGTCGTATGTCTGCGTGATTAAATATCTCATAGAATCGCACATGGACTTGTAGTGCTGACATTTTCCAAAAATATTTTACATAACGTGGCTGTGGTTGAAAATTGTGATGGTAATCATTTTTGTCAGTACTTATTTTTAGGGGTAGTGATAGCAAATAATTTTTTTCTTAGAAAAAATGGGTAAGTATACCGTTCAACGCAAACCACAAACCCTTAACTGTAGAAGAATGATTCCACCTTGATTTATAACAGTATATTAGACCTTATCTTGTTCTCCTGCTATTCTATCTATCCATGATTTTTTTAGATACTTGTACCCCTTTCCTTCCCTACTTAGTAATATATTACCAAGGTATAAACTGATTTTTACTTCAGGCAATCGAGGTGCTGATAAAATATCATTCTCGTGTGGATTTAAGAGATAATCAAGAACAAACTGCAATTCATTTAGCAGCAACATCTGGAAAGGCAAAAGCTGTAGCATTGCTTGGAGATGTTTCTCCTGGTACCATTAACCTGACGGATGATCATGGTAGATCACCGATGCATATTGGTGCCATGAATGGATTGTTGTAAGTTTCACCTCCTTGACTTCGCAGTAAATATTGCAATGCTATTAAACCCTAATAGGGCTGGGATTTTTTAAGGCTGAAAAAAATTTCTTTGGGGGGGAGGGGGTCTGATACCGACCCCTATGATAACTTTTGATTGGCTAATGGTAACTTCATGAAACTTGGTACAAATATAAAATCATATTTATATTTATATATTCATATTATATTTATTTTTAGAACTGTCTGCGAAAAACTAATTGGTAGAGGTGCAGAAGTTACTGCAAAAGATGATGTGAATTGGACACCTTTAGATTACGCTGCTGCTAAAGGCTATTCTAAGGTCTTGCATTTATTAATAATCAACAATGCACCACTGAATAATACAAATAAAAACTCCCAGAATGCTTTGCATCATGCTGCATCAAATGGACATGTGGATTGTGTAACAATGTTGTTGGATCATGGAGCCAGTATATCTTCAACTGACAAGAATGGAATGAATTGCTTGGATTTAGCTGTGGAAAATTATCAGAAAGATGTATGCATGGCTTTGGTGAAACATAAAAGGTATTTCTACGAATGCTTTGTGTTTGTTAATTGTGAGCTATTCAATTTATTTGTATGTCTGCAAATCTGTAAATTTGTGTCCTATAAAAACAAAGACATCAAGCGGTTTGGTCATTATCTTCTGCATAAATCATCTTAATAAAATAAATGCATTTTTATTCGCTAATTTCAAATATATCAAGACGCACAAAACTGTATTTCTTCTAGATGGAAAGATATCATGAGAAAAATTGATAACAATGGAGTACGTCCAATGGAAAAGTTAGTTGAAGTAGCACCAGAAGTTGCTGAAGCTGTTCTTGATCATTGCGTAGAATATTCAAAACATGCGAAAGAAAACGTAGATTACTGTATAACGTATAATTTTGAATACCTTGATATCCTACCAGATGAAAAAGAAAACATACCAGCATGGTTTGGGCCATCGAGAATGGCAAAATTCAACCGAGAAACGTTACTATCCCATCCTGTCACTATCAATCTTATTAACCATAAATGGGAGACAGTTGGAAGACAGGTTTATTTTGGAATGCTGCTCATTTATATGGTATTTGTTGCATTGCTGACAGCGTTGGTTGTCATAGAGAGGGATAGGTAAGATCAAGTCCGTATTTTAATTTACTAGCTTTAAAGTCAATATCAGTGAAATAAGCGTAGTGATTCCATTTATATACACTGAAAAATCCTAGAAATGTGCAAAATTATTGGGCTAGGGAAAATATTTTGTACAATTTAGTTTAACATACAAAATCAAATCCTTTCAAATTTTTTTAACCAAAATCCTATAACAAGAATAAAAATTGGCAAGGCAAATAAACGAGGCAAATTTTATTTACGAACAATTCAAGTGATTCCGGTTTATTGGCCAATAACGTTCTAACGGTTCTATTTATAAAGGTCAATAACTCTCAAAAAGTCCAAAATTGAGCGAGGGGAATGGGCGAGGCGCATTTCTGGTTTTTTTTGCCTATAAGTTGCGCAAAGTGATTTCAAATAAACGTCTCAAATTTTAAGAAAAACGGTCCGGTGGTTTTGGAAGAGTAGTGCGGACAGACAGACTAAAATCCAAACGACCGTTTTTACATATGTGACTACAATCTTGGACAGAAATACTGTAGACAAAGTGAATTTTTTGCAAAATTTGAAATTTCAACTGATAGAAAAAATCTAGAATTTTTATTAGCAAATGGCACGAAAAATCGATTTTGTTCCAAAAGTCTGGCTATTAGGCTGCTGGAAACAACATAATTCGTTTAGTTCGCAAAAACAACTAAGATCCTAAGTCCTAATACTCGATAAGTCTCCAGGGACTAGTCGTGGCCGTTTTCCGTACTTTCGTTTTACTTGTGGCGTGTGTTGTTTGTCAAAATTTGAAAAATGTCTCTTATTTTGTATCTAAGCCTTGGGAACGAGGTTGCTAAATTCCAATAATATTTTGCTAAATTTGGCTAACACCTTCGACGTTGTTCTGCGGACTTTGAACAAGTGTTTGCCAACTGGACTATGTATTTTTGCTCATTGGCCCTTAAATATACAGACTAGTGGCAACTTTTGGGCAAATATTTTTGCAATGTCGTCACATACTCCATCGCCTTCGAACTTTATTCTTTTATTCTTATTTTTAAACATTCAAAGATAATAGGTGGTTAGTTTAGAACTGTTGCAAAATTTTAGTTTTTTGCTTGCTAATTTCATTTTGTTTTCCAGTAGTCATGTAAATGGTGAATTAGAAAACATAATTAATGAAAAATCCTATTTTATGTCAATCATTTTGATATAATCTTTCTATTTTAGTGGTATCACTAGAACTCATGAATGCAGTACGCTGACAAAAATATTACCTAGCATTTGTCTAATTCTTGCTGTGATTCAGATCATTAAAGAATTTGTTCAAATGTTTACCATTCGGCTTGATTATTTTCTTGATCTTGAAAACTACGTGGAAATGGGTCTGTACATTACCAGCGTTATATTTACATTGACATTTGTGTACGACCAAGCAAACTGTGGAGATACAAGTCAACAAACAGAAGATTTGAAATGGCAATCTGGTGCTATTTGCATATTCCTAGCGTGGTCAAACTTACTACTACAACTGAAGCGGTTTCCATTTTTTGGTCTTATCGTTGTAATGTTTATGGAAGTTTTACGCACAATTGTTAGTGTGCTGGCAGTGTTTAGCATTGTTTTGATAGCGTTTGCTCTATCATTTCATATACTCATGATTAAGATGACTCAGTTTTCAACAGTGGAGTATGCGATTGTGAAAGTCCTTGCAATGATGATTGGAGAACTTGAGCATGATGAAGTATTTAGTGCTAATTATAATAACGATCATATACCTTATAAACAGTTGACGATAATCATGCTTGTACTGTTTGTTGTGTTGTTGCCCCTAGTGATGATCAATTTAATAGTATGTGGTTTCCTAGCTGGAACACAAGGTCAGATCAATGTCGACAAAACGTCAAAACAACGTCGTCGGATTGTTGTATCAACGTTGATCAAACGTCGTGTGTCGGCTGGATTCTTTGTATTTTCCCTATGAAAACACGATGTCGTGTGCATGATGGGTGGATGGAATTATTTTTTATTATATTTTCTCCTTGCGTCAACTTTACGCGTCTATCAGAACTTGATTGTACGCGACTCAGCACGGATAGTACGCGACTCAGCACGGATAGTAGCTACTTAAGATATTCATTTATTTCGGTCCATTTCTCCAGTGATATTATTTCATTGGAAATTAGTTCTATGAACTTTTCAAATTACTATTGTTAGGTTGGCTTAGCTGTTGGTGAAATTGCTGAAGTTAAGAAATCAGCAAAATTAAGAATGTTAAAAGCTCAGGTGGACCTCATCAAAGATTTAACGAGAAGATACCCAAAAAGATATTTAAGAAAAATTCACAAGACAAAAATCATTTTCAAACCAAATCAAAGAACTTCATGTCAAAGGTGAGTACACCTATGGGGTGATGTGATTTAAATCAAGTTCAACAGATATCGATTTTACGACCTGTTTACGTCGGAAAGACGTCTTTAGAACGTTTTGACAATCATGAAATGTTGCATCGGAAAAAGATAGCTAACTTATTAAATCCTCTGAGTTGAAGTAGCTAACCTATTAAATCGTCTGAGTTGAAGTAACTAACCTATTAAATCCTCTGAGTTGAAGTAGCTAACCTATTAAATCCTCTGAGTTGAAGTAACTAACCTATTAAATCCTCTGAGTTGAAGTAACTAACCTATTAAATCATCTGAGTTGAAGTAGCTAACCTATTAAATCATCTGAGTTGAAGTAGCTAACCTATTAAATCGTCTGAGTTGAAGTAGCTAACCTATTAAATCATTTAAGTAGAAGTAACCAGCCTATTAAATCCTCTGAGTAGAAGTAACTAACCTATTAAATCCTCTGAGTTGAAGCAACTAACCTATTAAATCAATCCTGTGAGGTTGATATATTCTGAGATAAAAGTAGCTTAAGTCATGTGAGGTTGAAATAGCTTACTTATCAAATCTTCATTTCTCTGTGAACTTTTTGCTTAAAATCTTAAGCGAAAATCCGCCTTAAATAACTGATATCTTTGTTTTCTAAGGTACTGTAACATTGTCTATAGTTTTTGTTAAACGGTCTAGTAATACTTAGGATTTGTTTCAACGCTAAAATAAAATTAATCATTCGATAAATTATATTCTATAGTGTGTTCTTTAGTTAGACATCGTCACAAACATAAATGTTCAAAGAACATAACTGAGACATAAATGTTCAAAGAAGATAACTGAGTCAACGACCATGCAATAGATTGTTTTCTTTGTGCACCGAGAATTTTGTTGAATTTTTTCAAAGTTTTTTGTTTTTAAATCTGCCAAAAAGTTGTTTTGGAGGTGTTATCATTTTTATTATTTAGCTCTTTTCACTGTCATCATCTCTATTATGGCTACCATATTTCCTGTAATTAGTACCAACGTTAAATTTAGTATTCCTATCTAACAAGCGTCCACCTTTGAAAGGAAATAATTTAATTAGCGCCCACCCTAAAATATCCGCCCAGGTCGATTAATAGAGAAAACCAAGCGCTTATTGTTAATACATTGAGATTGAAGAACATGATGAACATGAACTACAGGGGTAAACAGTTTATCAATACTTAACGAAAATGAATTCATCAATAAGCACCACTTAGAGCCAAAATAATTTTATTCACGTCCAGGCGCTAATTACAGGAAGTATATTATGTTTCAAAACCAGTTAATTTTCGGCATTATTCCCTTATCCCTATATATTTTGAGAAGTGAATTCCGCCACCTCTACCACATCTTTTATAACAATTTCCGAACCACTGTGGTGATGATGCTGAAGCTTTTCTAGTTTTAGTATAAATCGATTTGACAGATACTGACGGAATTTAACCATCATACCTTCCGCAGATCAGAAGATGTGGATCTTAAACTGAAACCACTTATTTTGATGTGGGAAATCCTATATAAATAATCTCATTATTTTACCATAACTTGCGGTAAAGTAATGCTTGTGTTACGAAATTTGGCGAAGTTAGCTACTTATAATCACAAAACAAATAATTCTGATAAATTTAGTCCCATGACTAACCAGTTTTCTTTGATATTTCCGATTTTATAGAAAGTTTATGATTAAAATTTGGCATTTAAAATTGCTAAAACTGTAAACAGAACGAGAAAAGCTTTTGTAGACTCAAAATTCTAAGAAACTAAGGTTTTTACACAAAATGAGCTATTTCCCCCTATTCTTACCAAAACTTTTTTCAATAACTTTTGAATTAATTGTTTACGGCTAGAAAATTTAGAACTGTATCAAATATTTTGGATTACTAGAGGTAATTTTCCATTATCAATCAAATTTTCAAAAAATTTGGATAAAATTTTTCTTCTCATTATTTTTGCTTAAAAAACGTTCTGACCAATTTTGTTGATCAAAATTTTTTCACTTAAATTTTATTTTTTGAACCATTTATTTTGCCTTGATGACATCATCATAAGTAGACGTCATCAAAAAAATAATTATGCTAAAATTGTTATTATGTGTTGATCTAACTGTCTGAAAAGTTTTAAGAACACAGCGCAATTTCATCAAAAATTATGGTCCATGAACCCCTCCCAAAGTATTGCGGAACCCCAACAAGGCCAATCAACAAGGTCCACTCAACAAGGTCCAGTATTAATAGGGTTAAAAGAAATTGTGATGAATTCAATAGTAAAATGCTGTCATCAGCAAAAATATTTGGTACCATTTAATTATTACTATAATAGATTATAAGCCTATAAGGTTTTCATCTATATCCTACTAGTCGTTCAAACAATATGGAGGGTGGTGGCGGCTCAGTGTACCTAAGGACGGGTATTCTTTCATGAAAGCTGTCCTACTTATTTATAATAGTTAATTTAAGCTTTGTCTAAGCTGTAATTTTGTTTAGGCTTTCCATAAAAATATTCAAAATTACTTTAAAAATATTTCAAAAAATTACTAATTTTATGACGTCATAGGTCATTTTTTTACGTAAGGGGAGGGGATTCGAATTTAAGGATATAAATAGGTTAAGCATATGAAGTGTTATTAAATTATTTATTTTCCTTAGTTTTATGGATTGGCTGAGTACGTTCAATTACGATTCCCTTGCTAGCTCAGAAACAACCACGACATCAGAAGGCCATCTAAAGAATAAAGCCATTCGTGATTTAGAAAGAAAATTAGAAGAACAAAAGAAACGAATGAAGAAATTAAGTCAAATAAATGAAGAACAAAGTGAATTAATTCGAAAGATTATATCAAATATGAACATTGAAGAAAAAACAAATGACGAATCAGAAATTCCTATTACTATATCTCAACGATGGAGTGTTATGGAAGAAACTAAAGACTAAACGAGGGAGTGTTTTGACTGTGAACACTATAATGTGTCAATTGATCTTCAAAGTGCGCATGCGTCGTAATGTCTTTTTGACGTTGAATAAACATATCAACTGGGTCGTTCGTGACGTTATGTTAACGTCGATTTAACGTTGATTCGACGCAGTTTGCCCATGTGAGTGTGTTCTCTTTGAAACGTTGTTGAATATAGTCAGTGGGCGTATAATAAATTAAAATAGCGTATATTCCGACTGTTCTTTTACGACAATTTAAAGGTACGGCAAATTGGTGCAAATAAACATGAGAATTCTGTGACATGCAGTATAACTTTTTAGTTCCAGGTACAATGTAAAACGAAATTAAACCATCTATAGCATATAGTATCTGAGTTGACTTTGTACTGACTTCAAACTGTTTAATGAGTTCTGTTTTATTCTGTGGGCACATACCGCATTTCCTCGATTCGGAACATTTTAGGAGGGACGCTTAAGGTGGACGCTTAATAAGAAGATAACGTTTTTGCCAAAACCTTTATAAAACAAAATTAGATAAGAAGAAATATGCTTTTGCTACTAAAAAAAATATTATTTTCTCAACTGAGCGTGTATTTGAGAGGGCACTTATTTGAAGGTGGTCGTGTAATCGAAGAAATAGATTCAGATTAAACGCCGGTCAAATGAAGAAGCCTTGTGGACGAGGTTGTTACTAAATATTTTGTTTGACTACGATGGACAATAATTTTGTTGAAAGTCCGCAATAAAAACGCTATAATAACCTTTTGAACGTTGTTCCAGTGTCTTTAATGCTGACTTTGAACAAGTTTTTGCTACCTTTATAATAATACGCATTAAAGTCAAGCTCGTTCCCAGCCCCTTTTGTCTTTTTTTTTATTTTTCTCAGGAGAAAAAAAAAAAGGGGGGCTGGGGACGAGCTTGCATTAAAGTGTTTATTATCAAAAACCGTTTTTAAATGTGCTCTGGGATATATCTACTTTAGTTCACCTTTGTCACATACTTTTATTAATAACATCCAAATCAATGGCCTCTATTCAGCAAGAATTTTGTTAGTTTTACTACAATTTACCTAGTAATATGTTGAAGAAAAAAATGATAACTAATTTTCAACCCAACCTATTTTACTCTGATAACGTCATTCATTACATTACTTATGGGGAATAAAACAGAAATTATATTAGTCATTATCTTACGGCTTTTTTAATATTAAAGCTTTATTGAAATAAATTTGAGCTTTTTCTCAATCGTTCATAGTAATATACAGTCAGCATAACTAAACCATTTCCAAATATACCAACACTACTTGTTAATATATTTATAGACAGAATACAAAGAGTTCTATATCTGTCAAATGTGGTGGTTCTAGAACGTAAAGGTGGATTTCTATTAGCGGAAAATTCCGCGCGGAATCCAAAAGAAAACATTTCCTTGGCAGAATTTGTCGTGTGATGTCAATTTCTACCAATGGAATCTCTTCTTTTGGATTCCGCGTGGAATTTTCCGCTAATGGAAATCCACCTTAACAAGTCATAGTGTAGTAACTCTATATGAAATAATTTAAACTTATTACCAAGAAGCATAATTTTGTATACAAAATAACATCATAATTCTACTTCCTTATATAAGTTGAAAACATTATTCTAACGTCTTTACTGCGGTGTTTGAACAGGTTGTTGGCCTCTGGGAAAAGTGTAAAAAGCTAAAAATTCATCAAATATATTCTTGTAAAATATTACTAATTTAAACTGAAATGAAAAATTATGTGTTAAAAGTAACAGCGATAATTATATAAAGAGTTACAGAGTTCCTATAATACATATTTGCACATGATAAAAGCTGATACCAATTAACACTAGGGAGCTTTAGCAACAAAGGTTTTACAACGGCGACGGTTCCAAGGAGTTCGGATATTCTGAGAAGATTAGGTTTTTTCATCCTGCAGAACAAACCTGCACCGTTTTATTTTTTTTGTGACAATAGAAAATATATTTTTACCGTATCCTCAGGCGCTTGAGGTTTAAGAATATTTTTGTCGAAACTTTGCATACTCGTTAGTTTAGGTTATTACATGAAAGAAATAAACAAATATTTTGGCAACCCTATTTCTACTGGGCTTTTTAGGGCCCTGAGAATCTGGGGGGGGGCACATTGTGCCATAACTTTTGATAGAACTGTGCTGTAGTGTTGAAACTTTCCAGGAAGTTGGATCAACCCATAATATACATTTTTGCATAATTATTTTTGTGATGATGTCATTTCCTATGATGACGTCATCAAGGAAAAACAGGTGTGCAAATTGGTTTTTAAGGGACCTAGTTACCCAAAAAAAAAATTCAAAATGATCCTAGATAAATTATAGGAAAAGTCCCATTCGTTCGAATGTTATGAAAAAAAGTATGACAGGGGGAGGGAGGGGGAAACAATGTGCCCCACCCCCCATCCCCCAGTAGAAATATGGTTAACATAGCTCAGGTAGCGCACCAGCACAAGCATATTTGTGAATAAACCCGAATATGTTGTGAACTACGTATCTTGATTTGTTTATACATACATAGATGTCATAAGTGTTTGTTTTCACATTTCACAACACTACATAGGTTCTTATCATGCTTCTTCTGTTTGTGTTCGATTGACCCGAGTTAACAGGTAACGCGACGGATAACTCCGCGATTAACAAAGCTGATTGTTTATTGTTATGCATTTAAAAAACTCATGTAAATAGTTAACCCCACCATTAACCATTTTGATACTATATTAAGCACAACAATATTGGTCGTATAAACAATATATAGTTATAAGCTTACCATCACCATCTAAAATTTTATATGGCACATAATTACTGTGGTTAGAGATGAAACTTTCAAAAATTGCAACGGTTAACCCTTTTTCAATAAATAAAAACAAAGATAATATTTTTCTTTAATTAAAAAAGGGGTAACCGTTGTGATTTTGTTGTTTATGATGTATGTTGAATATCGCTTATATGAAATTAAAAAGTATAGATGATGTCGGTAAAATCGCAACATAACCGTGGGATTAACCATTAACAGTATTGATTTTATTACAGGAGGTGCTATTTTAAATTTTTTGAAAATTTCAGACAATCATGGACATAAATATTTGATAAAAATTCTCCTCCCCCCATTCAATATTGATTGCCTGTTTGCACACAGCAAAAATATGCAACACCAACATTGATTTGGGGGAAAGGGGGGATCTAGGGAAGGGAAAGTTGGTGGAATATAAGACCTTGTGGTTTTATCATAATTTATGTTCATGATCGTAGTAAATATCGAATTGGGATATACAAATGTATAAACATAACTACACATTTTCACTTGTCATCATTTCAGTTATTCAAAACCCAATATTTTGGATGATGTCAGTGAAGAAACTCAGCGATCCTTTTTAACATTATTTTGTTGAAGTAGTAATAATAACTCTACATCTTCGTGTGTTCGTGTTCCACCATCAGAAGAAGGTTTATCCATGTTGCTTACAAAACGCACCTTCTTGCTTTTATTTGCTATAATTGTTTTATTGGTTTATCCTTTCCTCTGTTCTATTATCGTTTTTTGCTGGCTTTAAAGAACCGGATTGATATTCTGCGACGGTTGTTTAAATTACTGTGGCCGTCACCGTCGTAGAAAATTTCATGCTAAAACCCCCTTATTTATGTTAGGACGGGTTATATTTTAAAAATTTGAAGGCATAATGGCAGCCATATGATGACGTCATAGGAACGTCATAGGGACTTCCTGAAAATCATACTTTCCGTTGTTGTTGTATCTTCATATTTGGTCAGTTGACGGCTTATGACACCTTGAAAAATTTGAAGGCATATTAGCAGCCATATAATGACGTCATAGAGACGTCATAGTGACATCATAGTGACTTTTTGATCGCAAATCGTACTTCCCGACGTTGGTTTTCTTCATCTTTGGTCAGTTGACAGCTTATGACACCCAGAGAAATTTGAAGGTATAATGGCAGCCATATGATGGCGTCATATTGATGTCACAGTGACTTTCTTAAAGTCACCGTCGTTCCTGATGTTGGTTTCTCTCCATATATGGTCAGCTGACAGCCTATGCTACCCTGATAAATTTGAAGGCATAATGGCAGTCATATGATGACGTCATAGTGACGTTATAGCGACTTTCTATCTAAAATCACACTTCATGTCGTTGGTTCCTTTTCATATTTGGTCAGGTTACAGTTTGTGACATCCTGAAAAAGTTGAAGGTCTAATGACGGCCATGTGAACAAGCTTTGTAGTGAATACGGGGTAAAATAATTCCTGGATTGAAAAAATTAACCGGAGGCTTTGTTAATCATCCAACAGGGCATGCGGAGATTTTGGCATTTTGTCACTACCAGCGTGTGTCCATTGAAGATATTGTGAGTTTATGTTAAAAGTAAGAAGAGATTTTATGAAAATCGTGTTGGAAAGTAAGAAACATATATTCATGAAAGCACAAATCCTCAGCCCGCTCGGGCTGATTTTTTATCATGTTTCGAAATGATACGTTACCTATATGATTCAGCTTAATTCTTGTTTTAGTTTATTCACACAAAAAATTCGAAGTAACCAAACATTAGCCTGAGTTCCAGTCCCTTACTACGAGATTGGATTGGAAGTTATTTGCGTTTGTCAGTCAGTAATTATCACTTTATAAACCTAATGTTTTCGAGAGATACTTGTCCAATCATCAGGAAATGAACAAAAAAGTAATAATTAAAATTGAGAGTAAATTATATAGACCCATTAAAAAATACATGAAAACGAGGGGTTGGCTGCTCAAAGTAGAATTTGTTGCAATGTAATAACTTTCTTTTTGTGTGCCCTGTGCAAAAGGGAAGTTATTGCATTGCATTAAGTTCTACTTTGAGCGGGAAGCCCCTCGTTTTCATGTATTTGTAAATAGGTCTTTTAGTAATGACTATAAGAAAGGTCATACGATAAAGTCCAAGAGACTTTATGCCGACTTTTTTTCTGATCACGAATTTTTACCAATTTTTTTTTTGCTGACTACAACTCACCATGCTACGACTTTTTACCGACTTTTTTTTGCTAGGCTAATTTTTTTTTTTTCCTTTAGTGGGGTTTTTCTGTGCAAATTCATTATTCATTATCTGAGGGATAAAACCACACTATTAGATATTAGATACATATAGACACAACGGAACGAATTAAATCAACAAATACAAATTCAAGACCTAAGTAAATTTGCAGATATATTTTGATCATAAACTTCCTTGGATTTACAGATATGATATAAATGGGTTCTCAATCTTCTGAATTACAGAGTTAGCATTTCAACAGCTTCAGATATCCCTGACCAGCTTGATAATTTTCAGTCAGTAAAAAGTGATCCTATTTTGAGTTATTGATTAAAGTTTGTAGCGCCTAAACTTTAATTCGACCAAGTTTTTGTCCGACTCTTTTTTTTTACCGATAAAGTATGGAGACCAATTTTCCAAAAACACAATTTACGCTGTACATTCTACATGAATGTGTCAAGCTATGTGGTAGTTTTTCAGATATCCTACCTTTCGTTCTATAGAAGAATTTATATTTTTGTTGATGTGAAAAAGAAAAGAAAGGGATAAGAGAATCATTTTTGTTTTATCAGACAATGTAAATCAACATATGTTATTGGTCGACATTTATTGTTTGTCAGCATGATATGGGTCTAGTCTAGATATATATTTAAAATTTACAGTTCTATAGCTCTTTTCATCTAAGATGTATTTTTCCATGTTCCTTATGGTTACTACCTTATCTTACAGCTTTAGATTGCTAATGAACTATCAAAATGTCAGAGCATGTTCGGAACTCGAACGATATTCAACGAACAAAATGAAATTCATATTATCTTTATCACCATCAAATTTATGATGAAATAAACACTGATCATGATGTGAACTCTGAAATTTACGATCCGAAGCTTTTACACACTATGGACGGAAAAGTTTTCTGTAACAATATATTTTGAAGAGATCGTTAATTTAATTCGAAGTTACGGAGAAGAGTACTGAGTCCACGATGTTGTAGTGGACTATTTTCTTCATAAAGAAGTGAATCAACTGCAGGCCCATTGACGTAATGTTCTTCGTCATAGTTTTGTTTTCAGTCGAGTTTTACCTGGGCAGTTTGGAGATGTTTGGAGATACGACAGTTTATATACGATTTGTTTCTCATGAAAACAGTTTGTAAACACAAATGCAAATGTAAATCTTTCTCTTCCAAACCCAGTGGGCAAAAACTTGTTCAAAGTCAGCAGTAAAGACGCTAGAATAATATTGAAAACGTTGCTCTAGAGTCTTTACTGCGGACTTTGAACAAGTTTTTGTTAATAAATTTGAAATTACTTTCCGTATTTTTGAAACACATGTGACTGACGATCATATTGCAAATGAATTTTATTGGCCCTGAGAATATATAACGCACACTAGCCGAATCAAACAAAAGAGTGTATTTTAATTTTTTTTTATTAATAAAGTTTTTAGTTCGTATGGAAACCCCCGTCTACTATTACGCGCGATGTACCTGTAAAGGTTTCTTGTAAACATGGCAATCCTGTCTAGTCGTTAGTTCTCTTCTCTTTTAAGAATAAATTTACGGCCTGCTAGTCTACCTAGTATACATATTATTATCACAAATCAATTACCGTTTGAATAAGACTAAGAATCTCCACCGCAAAGAGGTTTTATTTAGTCCTAATAGCTCTGATAACATGAAAGGGGGAGCGCTAGACTTCGCCTAAACGGGATGTGGAACAGTCTAGCTAAACTGGAATGTTTGTGTTACCGACTTTATGACATTCTGGTACACATTAAAGGCGCTATTGTTCACGCAAGGATGCGTCTAGTATATGTTTACAATTGTAATTAATATAAATTGCTCAATTTCCTGTCATCATCATTTATTGACAAGAAACGCCTAGATAACTGTTTATTTATTTTTTTTCCAATTACTTGAATCACATACAACTTTATAATGAGTACAACAATTGGTGAATGTAATGATAGCGACCACAACGATTGGAGAATATGATTGTTAACCGTATTTTGTTATTTCCTTTTCACTAAAGGGTAAATTAAAGGTAAAATATTTGTTTCAGTCCCAACAAAAATTAGCAATTGTACGTCCGGAAATTTCGATTTTTACTTCGTCAACCCACAATCCCTTTCATAAATATTTGGGACAAGAATCTGTGTAAAAATTCGGAATTTAAACTTTGGCAAAGAAAATTGATTAACAAGACAAACTGCACAGAAATTCGCATTTGTACCAAGAGCCTACAAGCAATCATATAAATATTTGAGACAAGGCAAAATTCGAGCAAAAATTCAGATTTTTCAATCGGATAAAAAGCCTTAAATTTTCGGTAGCAAACCTAAAGACACAAAAAATTGAATATGTTCCAAGAGCC
>JAULBZ010004489.1:0-14683 GCA_032360805.1 Neoturris breviconis | reverse complement strand
TTCGCGCTTTTTATTCGAAGTTGCTTAATGTTGACATCAAAGACCGTAACTATTAGAACGGGAATTTCTTTTCCCCGTCTTCGATAATAACCCGTCGTCACTGCTTAAGGTCCCTAATATTCTGAACTCGAGATTTTCCTTCCTCCTCAAAAATGGTCATTATCCATAAATCCTGAAATTGACAATAGATAAAGAAATCAACACAATCAATTTATAACCCTTGTTATAAAAAGTTCACAACCCTTTCCTGTGTATATAATAATAGTAAGCGATCTAATAAGTGTCAGGTATATTTCGAAATATATTAACTGGCACCAGTTTCTAATAAGCGCCCCAACTGTCTATCAGAGAGAACATGTGAGCAATAAGTGTTTACAGGGGGTGCTTATTACATATTTTACGCATATTTGTTAGGTCATGGTAGTGTTTAAAATTAGAAACTTTCTTTAGATTGCCTAAGCCAGTCTTTGCCAAGCCACGTAGCCAGCAAGATGAAGAAGAAGGACTTCATGAGGCAGAACTTGAGAGAAACCCAGCAACAAAAGTGTACGTTTTCATTTTATTAATATGAGGTAGTGTTGTCAAATAATATTTGTCTACTTTATGAGAAAAAACTTGCACAGGTATGTTCATACACTTCAAATTTGTTTATTCCCATCAAACCTTTAAAACTGCAATAATTGTGCTATAAAAAAATATGCAAAAGATATAAAGTGGACATGCTTTTTTGCTCTAGATTGAGTAACTTAGACTTACATTTTAGGGAAAGAGACTTTGCTCCAAGGTTTATTTCTCCAAGTTCTTTCGAATATACATGGGCTAAGAAATGGCGAGATTTGTTTATTGAGGAAGAAGATAAAAAAGCAAAACTTGAACAAGAACTACAAGATGCACGATATGGTCTCGAACTTGACATGGAAGCATCTTTGAGAGAACAAGAAACCGTGAAAATTCGTGACGGTAAAGTATATTTTGAATACATAATCCGTTATTGCAGTGTCAAGTTAGTCATTGTTCAAAATAAGAGTAAATAATCATTGTGTGAGCAGATTGCTCGTGATTACTTGCTCTTATTTCGAACACTGTTCGTAGACTTGTATAAAAATTATCAATGTTCGAAATAAGTGTAAATAATCACAGTCGATCTCCTTGATACTAATTAAGGCAAGCCTTCATACAGTGGTCGAAATAAGAACAAATAATCACTGTGGAAGAGTGATTTTTGAGCATTGAAAAGCCTGAAGCAATACTCAAAATTCCCTCCTCCACAGGGATTATTCACTCTTATTTCGACCACTGTCATATGCGCTGTTATAATTAGGGGTATAGGTAACTTACTATTTTCATGCACCCAAATGTCACAGTTGGAAAGAGTACTTCATTAAACATTAAAGATGATCTAAATTAGAGAGAAACATCCCACCTGGTCATGCACATTGATCTTCTTGTTCTGAAATTCAGTAGTTTCATTTATAGTAATAGTCTTCTCTGTATGATGAATGTGTTTTATTTGCTCTATTTTAGAGTTACTACAAAGACAAGATGAGCTAAGAAGACTCGAACAAGACATGAAATTGCAACAAGAAATGAATCAACGAGCCAGAGAGCAACTTGGCCGCAATAGGGAAAAACACTTTGATCCTAGAAGATCAAATGAATCTCCAAGAAATTCTCACCTCAGGTAAGTTTTACTTGTTTGTATAGACAAATCTCCCTGTCTTTATTAAATTTTTGTATTTGATTTACACCATGATCTTATACAACTGAAAACTTGTGGAAAAAGTAAGATACTGTTTGCAACCCATGACTGATTCTTGTTTATCAATTCTGGTACTAACAACAGTAACATTTTAAGGTCAGCCATATAAAAGTCCTTGTTTTGTGTCCAGCAAATTAGAATTTAATTTCTCACTCTGCCGGACACAAAATCTTCACTGATTTTTCCATGCTTCATGGATGTTGAAGGGTGTGTTGCTACATTGCGATTCCAAAACAAATTTTTCATATTATTATATTTTCTACAGGATAATCCGTCAGTTAAAAACATATAAAATGCGGTTATCGTTGTTAGTTACTAAAAAGGGCATAAAAGTTATTTAAAATTGTACTTTCTAGACATGGTCAAACGACGTCGGAGTAAGGAAGATTAACCTTATTCCAATGACGTATGGCAATGATTATTCTGGAAGATACTTAACAAACAGAAAATCCAGAAAATTATATAGTGACAGTGTCACAGTTGAAACCTCTTTCTTATTTGGCAGTGACTTGTTTGTTTTTGGTTGGAGTGCTTATAAATTGCAATTCACAAGTTTACGATATTCATTACAAATATTTTTTTTTTATCTTTGGAGAATTTAGTTGACATGTGGAGCAAAATAAAGTGTTATGAACATAAGCACAATGCTACTGGCCGGATAAGACATAAATTTCACCAGAGGGCTGAGTAGGAAATGCACAATATACTTGATTTACAGTACGTGTTTCCACAATAAATAATGCACATGTGCAAATTTTTGTATTTGATTTACATCACTATCTTATACAACTGAAAACTTGTGCAAAAAGTAAGATACTGTTTGCAACCCATGATTGATTCTTGTTTATCAATTCTGGTACTAACAACAGTAACATTTTAAAGCCAGCCGTGTTTTGTGTCCAGCATATTAGAATTTTATTTCTTATGCCACAAAATATTCTTTCTGATTGTTTTTGTTGGAGTGCTTATAAAATGCAATTCACAAATTTACGATTCATTACAAATAATTTTTTTATCTTCGGAGAATTTAGTTGACTGTAAAGCAAATGCTGTCAATACCCTCAAATTTAGCCCAAGTTATCCCTGGTAATATTCGATGGCTTCAATTTTTCTTTTTGTTTTCAATTTAGGGAAGGACCACACGGAGGCCCACCTCCACCACAAGATGGCTTTGTAATACGCGATGATGTTGCTCGTCAAAATGAAATGATTCTTCAACAACAAGCCGAATTGGAACTTAGGAGGGGAGAATTATTGAGAGTAAGTTGCATTTTATTTTTGCAACATTTGTAATTTAAGCGAAATATTTGCTGTCATAACCTCTAACATCAATTTTTAAAACATCTTCTTTTGACTAGTGGTGGAAATTAACCATAACTTGTTGATTTTCATAAAAAATATTACAGTTCCCTATGTTTAAAAAGACTTTGTTTTCTTGACATTAAGTTGCAACTATGTATGAGACCATGTAGTATTTTCTTTGTAAATGTTAGTTCTTGCTTTTTTTAATATATTCCCAGATGTTCTATAACGTGATCCAAAATGAATATTATTATTGATCCTTAATAATAAATACTGGACATTGCCTGTGGAGAGTGTTTTTTTAGTATAGTTTTCAGCTTTGAGGCTTGATTATGTATGCCAAGCATTTGTTACTCAAGGCTTATTTATTTTACTTTTGTTTTTAGGCTGCTGGTATGCAACCTGGAATGGTAAAAAATCACTTTTAGCTTGACATGCACGCTGGATGACATATTTTTTAGCATAACTTAATGCTTTGTATGTTAAAAAATCACTCATCCACAGTGATTATTTGCTCATATTTTGATCACTGATGCACACTTTTATGAAGGGTTTGTACAGATAACCCTATATTTAAGAGAATTTCCATAACTAGTGTTTCCCAATGATTACTATTGAATTTTGTACTGATAAAATTAATTATAGATTTGTTTAGCAATATCCAACAATTGTTTTCACACAGCAACCTCTTTTTAATAGTTACTCAGGAAATGTATACAGATATTGATCACAGATTTCATATGTTGTTTGTCTTTTCCAGCTTGGTATCAGACCAGAAATGATTCGTCCTGGTGTTCCTATTACTGCTGGACTAGCTGGAATACCACCTCATGCAATTGTTGCTGGGCTTCAAGGTGTAATACATCATGCTCCAAGAGGCCCTCCTCCTCCTGGTATGCCAATGCATGGACTAGTGGTAAGAGAACATTAACTTTTTGATTTTGAGTTACTTTTTGGTTTTGAGCTGCGATGTCATTTTACATTTATATTTTTGGAAACCTTAGTGTTCTATTAAATGAAAGTGAAATTCAAACTTCTTTAAATTACTGTTGTAGGGGTTAAAGTAAGTGATGGTCATCCCTTTGGAGAAAAGATTTTTTAGAGTATTTTCATGCTAAATTGTCTGAAAAATATCCTCTACATTGATGACCGGCAGGTTACTTCAACTCATCCTGTTGACAATTTCAAACAATTAATTTGCTTAAAGTAAGACCTGAAATTATCACTATAGGTGTTTTTATTAAAGATTTGTATATATTGTATTTCCTCGATTAAGCCTCTCCCTCTTACCCCAGCACTTATTTATTTAGTTTTAGGGGGTCTTATTCGAGACAGGCACCTATCTAAAACTCTTAGAATGTTGTTATGTATTACCAGTTATCATATTATCAACCTAGAAATTGCAGAAACTCTTTTCCAAGAACTTAAAAGCATCTGGGCTATACACCCACATGAATATACATGCGTTAGACTTTAAAAATTTTTGAAGGGAGGGGGTTGAAGACGCTTATTTAATATAATTCTAATTAGGGAGGCGCTTCATCAAGGAAATACGGTATGATCAAAGTTATAGTTTTTATTCTCAAAAATCATTTCTCCACAGTATCTTTGACCTTATTTTGTGGCATTAAACATATGGTTTCACACTGCACATAAGTATATAATTGAATGGAATTCTATTGTTAAATATCATGTGCCTTACTTTTTGTGTGAAGAAAGTCTGAGTTTCTTTTGATGTTATATTTTTTTAGTTTTGTCGTTTTGGATAACACAGGGCTGCAGGAGGTCTTCTTAATACCTTATTTAATATGTTCTGAAACATTAGCCAACAAATAATAAGAGAAAATTATTACTTAATGTATATAATAGATAAAATGTGACTTTCCAATAATGTCAAATATTGTCTAAATATCGATAGCAAATATTTTTTATAAGTTTGATTGGTCTGATCCGGGAAAAATATTTATTTCTACATAAAAATATGGTAATGATAGTGTTAAGGAATAAACATGTTTACATGTAAAACTTTATTCTGCTAAATGATTTTAGAATGATTTTAGGACAGAGCAAATTGGAGAGATGGTACAATATTGTTTGCTGAAGTATTCAAAAATGATTTTCTTCATTTAATGCTCAAGTATTTTGGATTCTCATTAAACCCTTATCTTTTTATTATCAATATCATTGACCTTCACCATTGGGTCTAATGCTACTTATTCTCTATTTTAAGAATAGGAATGCAACAGCGACTTATGTGATTGTGATCAACATTAATGATCTTCTTCAAAGTAAACTTTGCTAGCTAGTTAACTATTTTAGTGGTATTTGTTGCTAAAAATCTTAAAATTCTATTTGATTTCCTATGCAATTTAAGAAAACATCGTAACTGCCTCTGCAATATCGTGCGGACAGTTAAGCATAACATGGCTTGCCAAGTTGGAATTATTTAGGATAAAAGTCAAATTGAGAGAAAAATTAATAGACAAATGTCTTGTTGTAGAATTGCGTTTTTTTCAAGGGAATAGTTCATGTTGCCGATTTGTATATTTCAGACACCACTCTTCCTGCCTAGGCCTGAATTCCTGTTTCTGAGTGTAATTTGGGTCTACTTTTCCTGCCTGGGCTACACAGAGGTACCAATATATCATAATTTAGCTGTGTCTTCAGGCCTATCGTATAATGGTGAGTAGCATGTCTGATATTTAAATATATCTGCATTTATTCTGCTTCTTAGCCAACATTTGAACTGGTATTACATATGCCAATATTTATACAAAATGTCTACACATTTATTTGTTGACCAATTTCCATATTTCTTGGAATATCTCATCACGTCATTTGTTTCATTTCCATGCTTAGTTAGATATGTGAAATTATATATGAACAACGTGTAGGTTACCACAAATCCTCTCGTTTTGATTGTAAGTACTTGCATACGTATCAATATTGAGCTTTATGGAAGGTTGTTGGCCATATTTTGCACACAATACTTTATTTAAAATTTTGCGAATATGATCTAAAAGTAATATGCACTGTGTTTTGAGTTTAATTATAGATCTTATAAAATGAGCTTCTGAAATTTTATGGTCATGACTTTTCCGCAATCGTAATTTTTATGCAATTTATTCTGAATTCATCATTTATTTGCTTTGTACGTACTCCTGCAGCCCTGACCTTTCTTTAACTAGTTTTCTGTAGTGTAAATAATGTTCTCTTCTTTATTTGCAATATTTTAGAGACCACATATGGTCCACGGTGGACCCCCTCCACCCAGAAGAGACTTCCCACCTAGGGGAGATGAACGATTTGATAATAAGAGACCACGAAGAGATTAAAATTATCGCTGTATAAAGACTTGTTGATAGTACAATGTAGTGTGTTTATCACGCTGACACTTTAATTCTTAGTATTCATATATTAGCGTAACTGCTGATGCTAGTGACATTTAAATTTCAATTATTCATATAAAAGGATGCAATCAATGATAGAGCTGAGAAATGAATGAAACGTCCTTAGATGTATATAAGTACGGACTGGGTCATTTTAAACTTATGTGTGCTGGTGTGTGTATTATATCAATTTTGGAAAATATATGAGCATATTGTCTAAGCTACTCGATCATTTTATTCACAGCAAATGAATTCTCTGAAATTAATAGCTCAATATGGTGGTAAATTTACCTCCAAAAATAACACGATTTCTGTGCACGGTTAATTTATTAAATTTTTTTTAGACTTATCTAGACTGACTTTGCGAAAGAGTGAATAAAATAAATAATTAAGTTATTTTTGTTTTAGTTTACAAATTAACCTATCTAGCTATACTCAATATTTTTCTGCAGGATTACGTGTAATGTTTTCTGAAGAATTTTACCTATTTTTCAGCATGTAATTTACTACAAAATTTTATTCAGTAATGTGATATTTCCAAGTTTAAATAATACAAGCCCTGAATACAACTGCCAGACATCACATAGGGAGGTATGTTTTTTGAGTATAGTTTTTACCTTCAAATTTGAAAACTATACTAAAAGGTAATATCTGGCAGTTGCATTTACTGATACAAAATTGAACGGTTTAGATTTTTTTTTATGTGACTTTATGTTGATATTTATAATTACTCTGGAAAGACGAATCAGAAATTTGTTTCATATACATAATTACATCTTCTAATGATGTGATTCAATTCAATTTGTCATGGTATGATCTCCATAATTTCCTGCTGAGAAGTATAGATGCATTATATTAATTCGTTGACTCAGGTTTGTATTAAAAGAATACAAGATTGGAATCAGTAAATAAGCAAAAGTCAGCTATTATATAAGTGTTTGTAACCAGTGTTTGTAATCAAGATGGATGAATTGTATTGCAAAACGACGTTTATTATCTTTGGGCATTGTAATTTATTAAGTTTCTGGATTTCACCTGGCTAGTTAGTCACGTTTTTTTAATTGTTTATGGAATACTTGTTCAAAATAAGAGCAAAAAAACCCTCTCCGTTGACGACTGCAAGTATTCTTGATCTTTAGAATAGCATCAATTTTTTTATTTAATTTCTGATTTTGTGCCTGCTTCGAAATAAGCTCCATACTTGTTTATATGAAAGTTCTGTGTTTATAAAGCAGTGTATGCATGGCACACACAATTGCTGTTATTCGATTATGCTATCGGATAAATACTATACATGGGCATCACATCTACAAGAGCTTCGGGACACAACAGCTTGCCGAAGTACATAAGTGTGGCGGCGCTTTTAAAATCGGATATTCACAGTAACTAGTTTCCGTTTACTTGTGTCAAAATACAGTAATATAATAAAATCTAGTTTGCCAGGGCTGAAAACAACTGTCTGTCATCACTGTGGAGGAGAGACTTTCAGAATATTTTCAGCCAATTTGGCTGAAAATATTCTGAAAAATCTCTCCACAATGATGACTGCAAGCCTTAGATGCAGTTAACAGCTTCAGATGCAGTTAATCATATGCACATGTTTAGACCTGTGAACACATGATGTCGAATACTGTTATTATTTGATACAAATATCTCATTATGGTCACTTTATGATGTTAATATTATGTAAATTAGTTTAGGGTAACCTCTAGCCCAATACTTTGCTTACTTAGCAAATAGTCAATATGTTAAACGAGACACTATAAAAAAAGTGTGAACATCATTATTTTAAAATTCTGTTCATTGATTGATTTAACTTGATAACATATATTCTTCCATAAAAAAAATTATTTAAATGTCTCAATTTATGAGTAAATAATGCTCTTCTAAAGGTGTGATATTGTTGTCTCTGGGCTTACTATGGATGTAATACTCAAGAGAAAAGAGTAGATTTAGTGTAAGTCGAGTGGCCACATTGTTTCAAATGCGGTTTTAAACTTAATGAACCATTTTTTTAATTTGTGCTGATGATGCTATCCTAAAGATCAAATTGATTTTGCAACAATAAATTCATTTATTGAAATAAGACCAAATAATTATTGTGGAGGAGTGTTTTTATACCATACCATCAAAATTCAGTCCACCACAATGATTATTTGCTCTTATTTCGACCACTGAAATGTTACAATGTGAGACTTCAGGGTTCCATACCTGTAAAATTTCTTCCTCAAATTTCCAGTGAAGTGAAATATGTTGTCATATTATTTATAATGCATTGGTGATAGATAATCTTGTTGTCCCTACCATAAAAGTTATTAGATCCCCCGTTAATTAATGAAAGGTTTTTCAAATGAGAAAAATTTGCACCATTTATCCAAGTAAGCTAACGCCAGCTGTATAGCACCATCTTGTTAGTGTGTATTATGTTTATCATTTATCGCCGGAAAGAATGGATATCCCTAGTAATAACAAGTGTCTTTGTGAGATGCTGGACACCATTATATATTATAGTATTTAGAGTTATAGTATGGCCAGCGTTCGAAATAAGAATTATGTAATTATCAAAGGCATGATTTTTTAACCATAGGCTTTGTAGCCGGAGAGATAACTAAAACAAATCTGGCCTTTGCAGTAGTTATATATTTTTGGGATCATCTCAAAATTTTGCTCTAAAATCAACGTTTTTGGTAAGATTAAAATCAACTAAAATTGATTATATTCAACAAAAATTAATCTGTACAGAAGCTTGCAATGGATTGGTTTCTTCGTTGGCTCTACTCTCTGTAGATTTTATTTTTGAGACGGTCCCTTATTCTGAGCACTGGTTGGTTACCTTTGGTTACCTTTTATATTTTATAATTTTTCCAGTAGTTTCTAATATATTACAAGCGTTCAGACATCCAACTGTTATTTTTTAGTCCAGTTTTCAGCTATAAATCTGAAAACTGACACTTCTCCACAAGGGATGTCTGACTGTTATCTTAGCTTAATATTATAATAGTATTTAAGATATTCAAATAATTTGAAACATTGAATTCCAGACAATAAGACAATGTACCACACCCTGTTAACTTTTCGAATTACTGTTCAGCACACCCTGATGAAATTAGTGTGCAGTTTTACCTAAAACTTGGTTACAATAATGCCCAGGCTATATTATTTTAGAAAATTAATAAAAAGTTGCATACGTCATAATTTCTTGCAGAATGTGAGTATTCTACCGCATACCGGTAAAAATGTGTCATAGAGGTTAAATTTGCTAATTCAAAAAAGACTTGTAATGTCTTGTAGAATGAAATAAAATTGTTTTTTAGAAAAAAATATTTTAAAATAAATTTCCGGTCCCAAAAATCAAAAGTGGTCTCTAGGTAAATTTGAAATTAGCTTTTAGAAAAAAAATTTTGATCATGAAATCACCTAATAGCATTTAGTGGGTCAAAAGTTATGGACCAACATTATTTTCATAACTAAACGAAGGGCAGATCGGTATTCTATGATCTATGGCTCTAGAAACACCTCATTGATGTTTCGCTCGACAATTACATGGAATTTCTAGCATTAAAATTTTAAGTCTCCTAATCTCTTGTTCGCAGAATGATTGTTTAAATTAGTTTTGTCTAAGTATCATTACCTAGTTTTCATGGATGCCACTTTATGCAGTTATTCTGAATAAGATTATTTTTTAATGTTGTATATCGGCAACAAAACCCAGTAACATCTATATTTTACAAACGACAAAAGCAATATTTGGCTAAATTTCTGGCTAACATTATTGTGTATGGCTACGTCTCATTACACCACCCAGTTCATGAGTGAGGGTTTTAATGCAAAAGAAAACCTATATTGGATCTGTTCCCTTTTGCAGCTTTTTGCATAACCTTTAATTTAAAATCTGGTTTAATATATTCTTATTGTGGTTATGAACTGTGGTGGGTCCATCAATATTCACATGGTCATGTTCTTCATATTACTTGAAACATATTAGTTTGTAAGCCAATAGGCTGTAATGTTAATTGTTATGGTTGCTCCGTTGGAAGCTTAAAACACACAAGGTAAGAAAATTGTTATTAATGTGCATTTCTTATTGTTTACAATAGAATACTTTTACTATTACAGACTGAATTTACATTTCATTATTTTCCCTGACTGCTGCTTGTTTCTAGTCTATGAAAGATTGCATGAAATGTAACATATTACAGGTTTTAGAAAACTTGCACAAGTTTATATACGTTTACTATGTTTTATTCTACTTTTTACTTGGTGTTATTGAAGGTTGAAACGAGAGCAACTTTGTTTTCAACCATTTTGGATTTTCTTCTTATATCATTAATTCATGTTTTATTAACTCATCAATGGAGTCTGTTCTATAGCGGGATCTAGGTAGATATACTGTAGTGAAAATCATTGAAAATAAAACTTCATAATAGTGCAAGTTCATTATATACTGGAGTTCATTATATCACAAATAGTTAATAGTAATTAACTGTTAGTATAGTTTAATCTTGTTATTGAGATTCGTATAACCCCGATGAGCACACCTGGACAAATAACTTCTTCTATATTAGATTAAAGTGGAACACTTTGCTGTCATGCAGTGTTTGTGCTATATAGATCTTATTTTTTATATATATATATCATTTAACAATGTTGTGTTTTGGGTAGTCATCAATATTACATGGCATTTAGGTAATGTCGTTATACAATTCCCAGACCTTGGTTAATACTTAGTATTTACTAGATTAACTGTTAAAAAGCCTCTCATGCAACTTTCTTAATTTTAGTTTGCACCATTTTTGCAGTGTAGTACCGTAATATTTGGCATGTAAGTCACCTCAGAGTATAAGTTGTACTTAAAATTTGAGACCAAAAAATGATTATGAGGGATAAGTCAAATATATTCAGACTACTCTGTGTTCCCTTTTTGACAAGAAATAATGGCAATGTGGGAAGATGTCACAGAATGTTCTAAACCATTTAAAACTTGAAAAAGTTACTTTATATTATTGTACAATCTGTGTTTGATATCAGCTCATAACAGGTGTTCATTACGTTGCCGTTGGCCAGAACTTTTACAGTATTTTTTTAACAATAAGAAGATTTGTATTACGGAGATGTATTACAACAAGACGCATCTTCTGTTTACAACATTGTATTTGACTGACCTAAGAAAATATTTTGTGAAACCAAAACCGGAGTAGAAATTAAGGAATTTTTTGAGGCAAAATATTAGTTTTAAAAGGTCAACTTATATGCTGGATATTACCGTAGCTAGTCGCACTGATTACACTTGTTGGGTCTTACAATTATTCAATGTTTGTTTTTACTCATAAGCATACGATATTAATAAATGCAATATCCATGATAAGAAAATATAGATTTATAATAAAATAGGCCAATCATTTCTAGTGAACTTTTCCAGCTATATATACTATATGATTCGATTAAGCGCCAGTGGTGCTTATTAAATGTTTTGGCCAAAACGGGAAGGATGGAGCTTATTTAATGCTAGCACTCATCTAATTTTTGAAACTTGACTGGGCACTTATCTGAATACATTTTTTAGTATGTAGAGAAATGAAATATGACAGATCATAGCAATAATATCATCTACAAAGTTATCTTCCTTGTTCTTGAAGAGGGGAAAATGTATAAAATCTTAAGGATAATGTTGAGACTGGAATACTAACTTCTATTTTACAAAATGGTAGCAGGAAAATATAATTATTCTAGTTTTATTTAGTTTTCAAACTGGTCATATTAGACTGGTATAACTAGTCTGAACATTGTTGCTGGACATAATTAGATTGGGTGCTTAAGTTTTAACGCTCTTACATTTTTTTCAGATCAATATCAGATCATTTGTTGCTCTTAATGCTTATTGAGTGGCAGAAGGTGAGAATTTTATCACTTATATGCATTACTGTTTTGTCTACTTTTAACTATGCAATGATGAAAATATTTTCCCGAATATGATATTCAATGAAATTATATATTTCTGATGCATAATATGATAATTAGTAAATTTATAAGTTATAAATTTTGTTGCTAAATTTACTTTATGAGAGAGAGAAAGGCAGTGAATCAAATCTCTATGCTATTGATACCATGCAGGTAGAACTCTTTGCTGGTAAAATCTTTCTCTCTGATTTTAGCCATTTTCATGCATATTTTGGTCTAAATTAATGTATAATTAATTATTCGTTCATAGTCATCTGCCTCATTTTCATTTTTCGAATTAATATTACCTCATTTTTATTGATTATTGGCTTTGAACACCATATGAAAGGTAAAATTGAAAATCAAAGGGATATTTTGACGTTTTATAATAGCAAATAATCAAATAATCACCTCATCCCTCACATGAAAAATGTGTTTAAATTGACTATGAACTAAAAATCAAATATGCATGGCCTTATGGCCTCCATTCATGTTCATATATCCTATAACTATTTTTAATATGTTGTCTCGGTATATACCTTGCAGAAAAACGGGAAAAAAGAGTACCCTCATAGCCTTACTTTTTTTATTATTTGTAAAAAGAAAAAAAATTATTGTTGGAAAGATAATTTATTCGCCTTTCATTTGTTTTTTACCCCATTTAAAATTATTATTTACTTTTTGAGAAAATTACTAACTTGTAAAAAAATCACTTTGAAAATAGGTCATGTCCGCCCTAAACAATGGTGCCGTACAGTGTAACATATACCAAGTCTTTAAAGCACACTATAACATAGGCAGGGGTAATGCAGAAAATTGATTTGGGCAGCTCTTTTGCCAAATTTGTCTCATTTGGGCACCCAAATAAAATTAAAAAACTCAAAAAACAAACTTAGAACTGTATACCCTAGAATTACTAGTTTTAGGCTATGATGATGTGTTATGATACCTTAAAACATTCCAACAATTTGCACAATATTTCAAGTTTCCATTTTTGGCCCAGACTTGCCTAAGCATGCCCAAAAGCCCTCAGAAATGACCTAGATTAGGCCCTGATAGGTGTCAAAGTACGAAAAAAATTCTCATTGTTTTCTAACAATTAAACTGAATGTTCCACAATTAGTTAGCTGTGGTTGACCAAATGCATTCATAGCTATGTACATAGAGGTCTAGCTACCTAGCTAAATTTCCTGACTTCTTCTTTCCTTTCTTGCAGCGTAGCTACATTAAATTAAATAAATAACTCTCTCTCTTTCACACACACACTAGATCAACAAAGATTTTATGAAATAGAATTAAAAGAGGTGTGTCTTGCAAGGCGTTGCCTTGTTTTGTTTTCCCATCACACGGATTTATTCTCAATAAATTTTGAAAAGATCAAAATTAATAGGAAAGTTTAAATAAGCAGTCAATGAAAAAAAAAACATAAATTGTGTTTTTTTCTTCAACCTGTACCAGGGCCTATTTTTGCTGTCATGAATATCCGATTCACCAAAGAGAGGCAAATAGCCCTGAAAACAAGGTGGCAAAACAACTTTATAGGGGAACAGTTAGACAGCAGTGCTTCCAGGAATGTGACTGATATTTTCACCAGAGGGTGGATTTGAACCGGGAATCTCCAGATACTAGGCCCTGCTTAAACTAATGTTCACTACTACCTACAAAGTTGAACCAATGTATTGCATAATCGTCAAAATTCAATGCTTATTTTCTAAATTTAGACAACTGATACTAAGTGTGTTTTTCTTTCAGGAGATTGGGCAGTTGGAATCGTTTTGTGAACAATTATATCAATCACCTGATCCTGCTGTTCGAAGTGAAGCAGAAAAAGCCCTTGTTATTTTTTCAAATGCTCCAGACTGTTTACAAAAATGCCAATTTCTACTTGAACGTGGAACTGTAAGTGTTTTATGCTGAAAACTGAAATTTGTAAATTGTTCATGCATTCTTTCTATCTCTTATTTATTTGTAAGTAACAGAATAAAACAAACAGAAGCAATAACGAGTGGGGGCTTAATCTGTCATTTACAGTATTCCCTTACTTGTGCATGCACCCTAAATAGGTTCCATGGAGATTTGTTTAGTATTCTAAATTTTATTCAGTGTAGAGCTATTGTGCAAGAAATACAAAAGACGGCTAACCAAGCACAATCAGCCATTAATTATATTCACAAAATTCATAATGCTACCCCCTGTTATATCATTATTTAAAATGAGTCTGTCCATGCGTGTGTATTACACGCATCAGTAATTTAATTGTTTATTTAAATATACACTCTCCTTCCCAGGAGATATT
>JAULBZ010004488.1:0-14686 GCA_032360805.1 Neoturris breviconis | reverse complement strand
GCAGACCTGCTAGTGGCTTATTTCCCTTTGTGTATACATGCACACAGAAGATCAAGTACGCACGTTAACCCTTTCACCGCCAGTGCATTTTGGGCGCAGTGCACCCTGGCGCCAGCCAATTTTAGAGAAAAACACAAAAATTCATCCTACCGAGTTCAAATGCTAGTAACTTTCTTATTTTTGAACCAATTTGCTTTCTGTTTTTTTTAAAAGAAAGAGGAATGATTGGCCCTGTAAGAATTGTAGCAAAATATAAGTTTTGTACAGAGAAATATTTTGATTTTGGGTGTGTATTATGGTCTTATATTTTGTAATAACAAATTTCGGACTTCACCACCATGCAGACAAAAAACAAAGACAGATACAACACAAATATTACACTGAAAACATAGTAAACACACCAGTGGAAGTATTGAAGACAGCAGTATTCCTCAGTGAATAGTTTTGGGCAAGAAGTGTTTCACACAACTCATTGTGTTGTCAAAAATAACTGACATGAAATATTTGTGTGGAGGTAGAGTATACATGAATGCTAACACACTGAAAACAATGCACACTTGGATTTGCTGACAGGTAAAAATGCAATATAATTTCACCACATTCACATTCTCAGTGTGTACACACACATTCTCGAATTCATTCACATACACACACACACACACACACACACCCCAGCCTCTCTTATTAACTTAGAAATCAACAATAACTTAAAACTTAAAAATACTTGTTAAAAAACGTGCTACGCAAATCTTGGAGTTATCATGTTTAATTTACGAAATTTAGTAACTGCAGAAATTTAATATGTTTCGATGAATTTCCAACCCTCGCTTATTTCATACAGCAGAGCAATTTATATCTGTCGTCCTGGCGGATGCTCTATATTATTTCATCAAAGAACAGGAATCTTACACCAACGTATCCGATTTCCCATAATTTTCCTGATCTTGACGACAAGTTGTTTATGCTGTTACTACGTCTTCGTGCGCTAGCCTCTTTTCGTAGCATGCTGAATTAGCGCAATAAATGGTCACACTTACTGCAAATTCTTTTGAAAGATTTAGTTATATTATTTTAGGGTAGTGTGAGTTTAATAAAACTTCAACAGGGCAGCTGTTTAAAAATTCAAAAACAACAACATTTTTTTAAAAAGGCATTAATGAATCAAATGAATCAAAATATGGTATAGCTTTTTAACGAAGAATAAGATCCACGATGTTTTTACTAAAACTGATATACATAGTAACTAATATATGCATATTCTCCCCAAATACAAGGTGTCAAACTACTTTATTAGGTAAGGCTTTACTTCCATTTTTTTCACCTGATATTTATGAACATCGCACTGATGTGGACACTGCAGTGGTTTCCTTAGCTCACTTTGAAATTTAACGTAGGAAACCATTGCTGTCTACATTAGGGCGACATTCATAAGGTGTATTTCATTTGCATAGTCTAACTAAACTAACTAAACTCGCAAATTTAACTTTTAAGTTTTAACAAAAATAACTTACAAATGAAAGAGAAAAGTTTCACGTTTTTCACGAAAACAACAAACCAATATCTGTGGCTGCCAATTTCAAAAGCCTCGATTTCATTTTATTAAAAAAATTGGCACTAGTTATTTATAACAAATCGAAAATCAAAATGTGTTTATGTGTTTTTATAATGAGTAGAATTCTAACAAAGTAATGGGTGGCTATTCTTTTTGTTGTTCAAGAAAATGTCCAGCAGTCCGCTCATGAATCAGACTAGGATCGAGAAGTTGCCCTTTATATGGACCGTCACTCTTATGGAACACTTGCAGTGACATCCCTACGCCAGTTTACATTTTTGATAGAGAAGTTAACTGTTATAAAAAGGGTCACGTTTCTAAGCTGTTCCATAAAGGGCAACCCCTACATATACCAAATGATAATATTGTGGTAAATCAATCAAAGCCCCAACCAAATATTGAATAAAGCATTTTGGAAATCTGGGTCATATGGGTACTTCTCACTCAAGTATAATTTTCTAGACAATGGTGATGAATTGAAATATAATCTACTGTAGTCCCTATAATCTAGGATTCTCCTTGTCCTCCCTCTTTAGCACTTGTATAAATAGTTTGTATATAGCTAAATCTTGTAATTTTTATTTTTATTTTCTGAAATTGGATTATCTATCTGATCTTACAATATGTTTAGCAAGGAACTAAGCCCAATTTTAAATAACATTCGAAAAGAGGTCAATACGCATATTTTGTGGATAGTAATTAGCGAGGATAAACCCTAATTCAAAATAGTAGCATTCTGTAGCTCCGTTTTTTAGAGAGTAAACTTGTGTTACTCACTAAAGTTATGAAAAAGTTCCTTGTTAAACGTACTGTATATATTCTGATGAGTTTAGAGTGGGACCTGCTATACATCAGAAATTTATTCTATAATTTCTTTCTTTATGCGGAATATTTTCTCAAGTTGAAAACGGCCTTAAGAATAATTTTTCTGGAAACTACATATTCATAAATGTCCTGGGGATCAGAACTCTCCTAAGAAAGGATGTTTGAGTAAATAATTTGATAAACGATGTATATTTATGGGTGCTATAATAAAATTTCAGGGGAAAATCTCTTAATTTCAGAAATGGCAAGGGAAAAGTTGGATTTTTTTTTGGAGATTTTTGTAGCAGCCCCGATATTTAGCCCACCAAACAAAGTTTCAATGAGCTATTGCTATCACTTTTCAGCAGCGGTGGTGGCCTGCTTTTCTTAATAGGCCATGTTCCTGAGTTGCTACCATCTTCAAATTTTCGATTTTGTCCGCTCGATCCTGAGTTTTAGGCAAAAAGAGTCAAATGGACCGAAAAGGCGTGATACCGTCCTGAAATTTGGTTATACAGTCATTCTAGGCAATATTACGAGCCTGCTGGCTATTTTTTTTTAATTTCGTCAACTCAGTCCTGACAGAGTATCGATAAAAAAGGTTTATCAAAATTGGACATTTAAATTTAATTTTAAAATTTTGACTACATTCACCCAAATAACGTGCTAAAATGACAAGGGAGCAGTGGAAACTTTGAAATTAATAAGGGTAAAGCCTGCTTTACCCAGATTAGTTGCAATAGACATTTTGCACTGGATTTGTTTGTACCCTTGATTTAAAAATCCTATTCATTGATTGATGTGAATTTATAATTGTATACATGTTTCATGTGAATATACTGTATTTCTAAAGTTAGTTGTGATTGTCTCAATTTTGAAATTTTAAGAGTATCATTATGTGTTTCATAAACTTTAGCATAAATTGTTTTAAAGCACTAAACAAAATTATGAAAAAAATGATTCTTACATATACACATATAATAATAATAATAGAAATATCACGTTATTCTTGTAGTTTTTCAATAATCACCATCCAGAAGACATTCACTGCCGCTTATCATGAACAAACTGCTACCTGAAACAAAACTGTTGGTCCCTTGAGCATTAAACTCCCCTAAGAAGCGTCTGCTATCTCGAATATTTGCTATGTGAAATTAATTAATGTAGGTCCCATGCGTGTTCGAGATAGCAGATGTTGACTGTATGTGCAATTGTAAGGACGAGTACGCATTTTTTTTTACTTTTATGAAAAAACCACCCTAAATAAGTACTGTAATGTCTTATGAGCAATTTATTTTAACAGAGAAACCAGTTTAAAGTACAAAACATAAAGCTATGCTCAAAATAATATTTATTTGTGGGTTTTCTTCTTTTGATAATTTTAATGATCTAAATCTGTTCATAGAGCCAAGAGAAAGTCTATTGAAACAATTCAGTCATCATTAGCAATATTTTGCCATTTCCCTCTTGTTTAACAAATTAATTAATCAGTCAATCTGGGAACTATATATACTACAAAAAACATTATATACATCATTGATTATAAAATGACTTGAATATATGAGGTTGATTCCCACTTCTTATACAAGTTTCAATTTTTTGTAATCAAATACTGTAATTAACATGATCTGTAAACCAGCTGTATGAAAAGAAACTCAGCAAAACATGATCAGTGTCAGAAATAAGAGCAAGCAAATAATCACTGTACAGGATTTTATAGCATAGCATATATACTAGTAATAAAAAATTTGCTTTTTTATTTTAGTTCAACCATCTCCAACACATGGCATATCTGAAACAACAGTGCTTCCAAATCTTTCAACCACTGTGAACATTAATATTGCTACGACTATTTTAAATTCATCCATCAAATCTGCTAGTTTAAATACGCAGATAAGTAATCATGTAAATAATTCAATAACAAGTTATAAATCAATAAATAAAAGTACTCTTCAACATTTATCGTCAACTGTACACATTTTAAATAGCACAATTTCTTCAGTTGCTAACAATGTAAGTGTAAGTACAAAATCATCATTTAACACTTCACAAAGTTTATACAGAAGTTCTGTCTTAAGTAATATACTATCAATACATTCGACAGAAACAACTAAAACTAGGAATAATTTTACTTCTTTAACTTATTCTACTATTATGTCAGTAAACTCTTCATACTCAATATTGCTAAATACCACTTCAAGTAGTGGCTCAGCAGCCACTTCAATATTACCAACCTATTTACCAACCCTCTCTTTGAGTAGGGTTCAATCCTTAGTGAAATCAGTACTGTTAACGTTATCAAGTATACAACCAAGTGTAATACAACCCAATGCAACTAAGCTATCGTCACCTCCAAGTACAGCAATGCTGCAATCATCATTTCTTAGTTCAGCTCCATTAAATGCAACTGTAATACTACAACAGTCGTCATCACTCAGTCGAGTATCACCAAATAGAACTATACTACAGTCATCATCACTCAGTCGAGTGTCACAAAATAGAACTATACTACAGTCATCATCACTCAGTCAAGTTTCACCAAATAGAACTATACTACAGACATCATCACTCAGTCAAGTATCACCAAATAGAACTATACTACAGTCATCATCACTCAGTCAAGTATCACCAAATAGAACTATACTACAGTCATCAGCACTCAGTCAAGTATCGCCAAATAGAACAATTCTACAATCATATACAAGTGTGACTATAGTACAATCATCAGTTATTAGTCAAGTATCACCAAGTCCAATATATACTACTATTATTGCTTCGTGCTACATGCCATGCTGGACAACGTTTTATGTGAATGCTAGTGTTAATACTCCATTAATGAATTCAACACATATACCCATCAGTACTTCAATGGTTGTTTCAAAATTGATACAACCAAGTGCATTTATTCCGTCAAGTTCTTATACTAATTTGTCAAGTACTTTAAGCTCTGCATTGAACAAGAGCTTGGACACAAATTCTAGCAGGACATTAAATTCTAATTTAGTGGTACAATCTAGTGGAATATTAAGCAATGGTAGTTCTAGAGTACTATTTAAGAACAGTTCAGTGATGTTGTCCAGTGGAATATCAAACACTAGTTTGAATAAAACTACAGTTGCAACAAGCTTAGTTTACAATGGATCAAATATATTTGTTAGTTTATATATTACACCAAGCGTTGTTACAAATTTGAGTTCTACCATAACATCAAATCATACTTCACCTGCTACCACTAATATTGCCGCTGCAAAAAGTTCGGTAAATAGCACTTTTACGAAGTCAAATTCATCAGTGATTGGTAATGCAACTATTCAACCAAGTATGAAGTTGATTGCAAGTTCAGGACAAATTGCAACTCGTTTGTTGTCATCAACACCTGTAAGCAATGCTCCTGCCACACCGTCATCATATAATAGTAAGCTACCACGAATTACAGTTTCTACAAATTTTTCATCTGGGGGAACTATTCAATCAGTAAATATAACTAGTCCTGTAAATGGTACAAGTGCTACTATCATTGTTAAGAGAAGAAGGAGACGAGCTATAGATGGTAATAATACAGTTATTATATCAAATGTTAGTACCATTCATACTGCTAATGTTATGATTGTTTCATCTCTGTTGGTTGTAAACAAATCATCTATGGTTGTTGTGTCTAATGTAAACTTATCATCTATATCATCTATGAATGTTGTGTCCAATGTAAATAAGTCGTCAATGGCTGTTGTGCTTAATGTAAGCAAATCATCTATGACTGTGGTGTCCGATGTAAACAAATTGTCAATGGCTGTTGTGCTCAATGTAAACAAATCGTCAATGGCTGTTGTGCTCAATGTAAACAAATCATCTATGAATGTTGTGTCCAATATAAACAAGTCGTCAATGGCTGTTGTGCTTAATGTAACCAAATCATCTATGACTGTGGCGTCCAATGTAAACAAATCATTAATGGCTGTTGTGTCTAATGCAAACAAATCATATGTTGCTGTTTTACCCACAGTAAACAACAGTTTACTGATTGCTTCAACATCGTCAATGCAAGGAGCGTTTGTAACACAGCGCATCAGTATCAATAATACTTCATCCATGAATGTTAGCATGCATGTTACAAATTTGCTCTCTAATGCATTAAATATTAATGCAACTGTCAAGTCAGTAAGTCATTTGAGTGCCAATATGAGCAATATTGTATCATCATTGGATCAAAATGTTAGTCCTTCAATGACAACTGGGAGCAATGCAATGCAAACACCAGCAGAAATTTCTATTAATATCAGTAAACCATCATCGCAATCTATGTTGTTATTGACACCACACAGCATTACTTCAGTAAAGATACCAGGCAATTCATCAGCATCCTTGAATAATTCCCTAGCAACCAGTAGTTCTATTATAAGCCAACCTACCAGTATAATGTCACAAGCTGTGGTATCGTTGTTACCGTCTAGTAATTTGACTACTTTATCAGCTGCAGTGTCGACGTTATCAACAAGGAATCTTTCTTCGACTATGCAATTTGTAATTTCAAAAAATGCATCAGTTAGTTCGTTGTACACAGAGTTGAAAGCCAGCTTTTTATCAGCAACAAAAATAGTATCACCTAACAGTACACCTTCAAACAAAAATATGTCCAGCAAAACCACAACATTGCAGCCAACAATGTCAAGCTTTACTCGAGACACATTAGATATTTCAAGTATCAAGATTCCATATAGCAGTTCTATTATAATATCATCTCCAGTAATATGCCCTGCAAATTTATCAGTAATTGCAACAATATCTTCAATTCCTCAAATGTATACAAGAAAAGGAAACCAATTTTTAACATCTACTATGACACATTGTTTAGTATTCTATTCTACTGTTGTTCTCATTCCAAGTCAAAGTACCAGTGCTACAGGTAGGAATTCGTCGGCACTTTTATACACAACAATCACATCTTCACTGTCATTATCACTATCGTCCACCACACTGCAAAGTAACACAACCCTCCTTCATGAATCATCGCAAACATATCATATACCCTCATCTCAAACAAAGCCAATTATTGTTTCAACACATGTACCAAGTGTTTTCAACTCAACACATATACCAAGTCCCTTCAACACATACAGCCCAACTCATTCATTTACCTCGTTTGGTTTATATACGCACACAGTAGTAGTAACTTATGCTACTGCTAATTCTACTGAGAGTATGACAAAGACATTTTCATCATCTACGAGTCAACTTTCCCAAAGTAATTTTACTGTTAATGCTACTGAGAGTACGATAAAGACATTTCCATCATCTGCAAGTCGACTCTCTCAAAGTAACTTTTTGACAAAAACTTTTGTACCATCTAAAAGTAAACTTCAAACAAAATTTTTGTCGACTAGTGAATTAAGTAAACAAACAAACACTTTACAAAGTCATTCTATTTATACAAAAAATATTACATCAAGCACACCACCATTAAGTGAGACAAGCAGTTCACTAGTAACTAAGACAGTCAATCTAACTGCGATTCAGAGTTCCTTATTAACTGATACGTTAGTAACTATCAGCAGCAGAAATATACAAGTAACTACAAGCAAGGAACTAAAAACAGTATTACTAACTACAAGCCACCAACAAACAATACTAACTGCAAGCAAGAAACTTATGACAACAACAACAACAACAACGACATTACTGTCATCTATTGGTCGTGTCCTGTCAACAACTGCAGCATCTTCCTTATTTTCAGTTTTGCCTTCCTCATCAGCTGTAGTTACGACCACACCAGTGCCGCCGAATAGTAACTTAAAGGTAGCCTTCACTATAAGCACCCAGGTGGATGTGACCTCACCAGTGTTCATAAGTGATTTGGAACAAAAGTTAGTTGATACATATGTTCACACAAAATCTATCTTACTGAAGAGGTTCAGAAGAACAGCATCTAATGGAAATGCAACGGTTCAGGTAGGATTTAGGCAGTTGACTAAAAATATTCTGAAAATTTTCTCCTCCACAGTGATGACCGGTAGTTATTTTGACCCTTGACTATGGAATGGAAACAGACAAGAGTGTTTTAATTCAAATTTATGTTTTATATTTCACGTTACATTATTTTATACAAAATACACACCAATTGCAAATTCTTCCTTTCAGGAATGCATTTCTAAAAGCGTAATGCTCAAAACAAAAATAACACCGTGGAAGAGTAATTTTATCACTTCAAGGCTACAAATCCTGAACCTAAGCTGAAAAATCTCTTCTCCACAGTGATTATTTTGTTCTTATTTTGAGCACTATATTTTCGTCTTTGTAAAGAAACAGCGATCGAAATAAATGCCAATCACTATGGAGGAGTGATTTTTAAGTATTATCATTATTGCAAATTAACGCACATTGGTATTAACGCGAGGAAAATTTACTCTAAAAAATTTGCACGAATCGAGTCCATCTTCTTTAATATTCAAATATTTCATATTTCAGTTTTTTTTCTTTTGAAGAATACAAGTATAACAGATAAATTTAACAAAACACAACTACTAAGTAACGATTGTCTATCTGTCTTATTGTTCTTAAGATATCTTAAATGTAAGGATTTAAACTATTAATCGAAGTTGAAACTCGGATTTTTCGAACGTCATCTGTTATTTCTACAGGTTTCCACCCTGATAAGAAAAATATTTTTCTGACATAAAAATGGTATATACAAAATCAAAATTAATGTGAATTCCCAAAAATCGTGTTAATTTTTTTAGACGTTAATTTCCTGGAATAAGGTACTCCAGGCTGCAAAGCAGTAAGCTCAAAAATCTCTCCTCTACAGTGATTATTTACTTTTATTTTGACTACTCAGAAATCTATTAGGAACCTTCTGAAAAAAAAGACGTCTTTGAAGGAAACCAAATTCTACAAAACTGACACTGCACAGAAGGGAGGGTAGTATGAGCTTTCAATAGATTGGGCCATTTTTCTTCGTAAATTTTATTGCTGAGTTGGTCCCTTAATAAACTGTTCGATTCACTTTTTCAGACATCATCTGTGGATGAGTGTGTTTCGAATATAGTTTTTAGCTATAAAGCTGAATTTTTTACTAAAAACACTCTTCCACAGGTAATTGCTTGGAAGTTATATTCAAGCTTGCTCTATATTTATACTCTTACTCCTCCCCGTAGTTAAAACATGTTGAAAATATTTATTAGATCATATCCACAAGCAGACAAGCTCAAAATGTTGATGTTGAGTTCAAGGTTCAAGAAGCAGGAGCTGATGTACCTTCAAGTGAAGCTGCTGCTTACTATAATTATCTAAGTCCAAGTGGTTTACAACAACAACTTGGTTACCAGGTAAATATTTTGGGTGTTTTTTTTGATTATCACCCACCTGATCGGTGCTCAAATAATCTCTGAGGAGGAGTGATAAAACCAGTAGTTATTTGCTCTTGATCACTGGAAAACATATTTTGCAATGATGATTTATGAACTTCTTATCTTGCGAAATCTTTAACAAAGTATAATCACTGAATTCTATAAAAGAATTAAATAAACAATCAATAGAATTTCTTTGAAAAATGTTGTATATGGATGAGAAATTTTTATGTAATCAATGCAAAACATCTTTGCAAATAAATACATCCCTGGTGCTTCAAAAAGTCACACCTATGCAGTGATTACTTTTTCTTAATTTGACCACAGTTTTGATTAATAACATTGCTTTCTATTATTATATCCAATCTCTAATCATAGGTATCTGGTCCTATAATAACAGTTGTGGTTTCAATAAAAGACAGTGATATTCTTGGAATGGTTCTTCCGGATCAGCCTACACATGATCTTTCAGTTGCAGCCAATCAAAAAGATTTTCAAGACAAGATTGCACAATATTATAAAACGGAGCAAGGGATTAGTGGAACAGTTACTGCTAAAGTAAGAAATTACTTATGTTGGCTTCACTCTACTGTCAGACGGGAGAGTGGATACATGGATGAGTGTTTTTTTTAGTATTGTTATCAGCTGTGACACTGAATACTCATATAATCAACAGTTATTTGTCCAACAGTTATTTTTAAGCGAGAACTCTTTGTTTGCAATCTCGTTTTGCTTCTTTTATATTCGTGCTTGTGACATTTTTGTCAAAGTGTTGGCTCATTGTAGTTAACAGGATTGGATACAGGGTGAGTTCACTAAAGTCAAGAACTTGCATTAACATTTTTTTATATCATTGACATTTTTATTCAAATTTAGATAACATTGGTAAAAAAAGAAAAACCTAGCTCCGTTTACATCGAGTTTTACTTTACTGTTAATAATGTAATTCAAAATGCGACATTTGTTGCTGCATTATTCAAAGATAAATCAACAAATGATTTGTTTCTTGTCCTTGGTATTCAGGTATGTGTTTATTTTTTTATAAATCTTTCAAAGACTGACATCAAAATAAATCAAGAAAAATACATTTTTTCAACAACCTTTCAATTGCTGTATTGTTAACTTATTTAGCTAATAATTAACTTCTCCATGGATGCCGGTATACTTTTTTTGACTAATAAGAGCGAGTAATAACTTCTTGCACAAAAAATACCTCCATAGTGATTATTGTTCTTATTTTAACCACTGTCTTTGTTCATTGAAATTACTTTTTCAGGTTTCAAGGGTGCCATATGCAACAAACAGTTATGTTGCTGTAAGTAGAAACCAGGTGGTTAAGATGATTATCAAGCCGTTGATATCAACAGATGTTAAAGGAAGTTCTTTCAAAGCTGTTATTGCATTGAAAATAGCAGAAGTTTATTTGACTGGTAAAAGTACTGCTAAAAGAAGGAAAAGAAGAGCCACTAGTAGTGTTGTTTCTCAGGTTTGATGTCTGATTTTGTTTTAAAACTGTACTTTCTTAATTTTGATTACGAGGGTTCTACAAAAACGTTTTTCATTCTGTTTGCAGTTTTTGATAGGTATTTCCAAGTTCTTTCGCATAATATAGTTCCCCGATTTCTAAAACATCTTCCGAATAATCAAGGAAAACGGATTTGTGATTTTAAGGAATCTGCCCCCAGCATATAGGGTTAAAATACATGTTAAACCACCTGTGTATGAATGTTTTTGAGTACAGTTAACTTCTGACCGCCCTCCCCCCTCCTGCCTGCATCAGTCTGGCAGTAAAATTTGAGACTTAAGTAAGAAGGAATAACCACTGTGTTGTGGAGGAGTAATTTCTTTGTGACATAAAAGTTATACAAATGTTATTATTCATAGATTGAAAGTGTAGCACAAATTGGTACGGATCAAGCAGAGATATTGTTTGTTGTTACTGATCAAGGTTTTACACAAACTGGAAAAGTTGCTGCTGACATTATGAATAAAATTAGCGCAGAAAAGATGCAACCTATTCTAAATGCTCAGGTATACATATCATTAGCCTGGATGGGCTATTACTATCATTGTGTGGCAGTGACAGCATTCTTAATAGACCATGTTTCCGAAGTGTTTCCATTTTCAAACCTGGTACCAGCTTGTGAGACGATATTCTAGAAGGACTTGCGAAATATTTTTCGATTTCATCCATCTAGGCCGAATTTTGGGCAAAAAGGGTCGAAATTGCGTTTTAGACATTCTAGGCAATATTATCAGACTGCTGGCCATTTCAAAAGAACTTAGAAGAAAATATTATAATTTTTTTAATTCTATAAGGTTTTAACCACATTCAAGTAAATGTCATACCCAAATGATGAGAGGAGAAGGAGACAAAGAAACTTTAACAATGAATCTTTATGGACATCCATTTTGCATTTTAATGATATTTACTTAAGGGTTACTTAATTACTACGCCATTAGTATGTTAATGCTTTTTTAACATTAATGATAGGACGCAGTCTTTCTGCATGACTTTTTATATTTAAAAATATCTGCATTTTTCTGGTTATTACATGGTAAAAGCATAATCAATTAAAAGCTAAAAGAATGGACTTTCCAGATATGGGATTATCTTTTTGGAATTTTTTCCAGGAGGGAAGAAAAATGGTCGCTTTATATTTAACAATATGTTTTTATTGTCACACCTCCCTGACCTATAGACACGTACTATTTTTTTTTTCTCAATACGCCTACTATTGGAGGGCGCTTACTTTAAGGGAGTGCTTACAATCAGAGTTTTTTTAGTGGCCTCAAAAATTAACCCTGCTATCAGGGGGCGCCTACTATTGGAAGCGCTTACTATCGGAACAACTCTATGGTATACTATACTATATACTACACTATACACTAGGTACTATACGATATACTAGGTACTATCTATACTAGATACTAGATACTATATTATATACTTAGGTACTATACTATACTCTATACTATAATATACATAGATAACTTTTGCTCAGTTTTTTCTACCTTTGATTTATCCTGTCTGCAGATTCTTACAGACAATTGAATTCTCATCAGCCGGTATGGGGTGCCAAACTTATTAAAAGTTCTTTCATAGTTATATTGTCATTTACATAACGTTCAAGGTTATCATGAACTGTGTCAGCAGATTTATTTTTATGATGAACAACAACACCATTTTTATGATAATTTGAGGAAACTTTGTAATGTGAGAACGTTTGTGCGATTTTACAAATAATTATGTAAGGAAACTTTGTAACAAGTAGATTTCTTTGGCAGTCTGCATGGGCTAAGTGAGCTAATTGGAAGTAGGGCTTACACAGTCAGCAAAAACTTGCAGTAAAGATGCTAGAACAACGCCTTTGATTTGTTAAGTAGACTTATGGCTTAGGATCTTCGGTCTTTTTGCAAACTCAACAAATTTTGCTGTTTCTAGCAGTCTAGTACCCAGGCTCTTGGAACAAATCAAACATTTTGGTGGGGGATTGTAACGTCTTTACTGCTGACTTTGAACAGTTTTCTTACCCACTGGGTGTGAGAAAGTTTGTGCAGAGAAAACTACAACTCAAATTGTTAATTGAGTGGATGCTGAACACAACTTTATAGTTTTGGTTCTTCGCCTACTTATGTGTCTTACTACTGTAGAGATACTTTATTGGGGGGTGGGTTTACTTTTGTCTGTTGCTAATTTGATTGTAGATCCAATAATGTTATACTTTGAAAAATTATTAGCTCTCATCACCTTTTATGTTTTTGAATAGATTAAAAAAGATTTTAATTATTTAATTAGGGACTATCTCAAAAATAAAGTCTACAGAGTCAACGTTCTCGCAATGGATTGGTTTCTTTGTAACACACTTCTGTACAGATTTAATTACATTTCCAGGTTATATCTCCACCTGCAGCCCTTGTAACTGTTCCTACAACCGCTACATCTGAACCAAATTATTGGATCATTGCTGTTGCAACTGTCCCAGTTGTGATCATAGCATTACTTTGTGCTTTATGCTGCTGGCGGTGGAAAAGGGGTGGACCTCAACCACAGAAAAAGACAGAAGAAATTAATATGGTTGAACAAAATGGAAAAAATGCCGTAAGTTTGATGTTTCAGTTATTTTTTGTCATGGGGATACTGAACATGGAGAAGTTTACAGTAGACCGATATTTCTATTGACTGCCAATCAAATTCAAGACTTGCTTTACTTTTAGCTCTCTTACGGAGGTACCATTAGGCTAAACAAATGAACAGGACTTAATTATATTTCTTGTTCCTACATTTGATAAGCATAAATGTTTACCTATAAAGTCCTGTTAATAGTTTCTATGAAATGATTGGTTATTTCCTAAGAAAGAATCCAATCACTTTTAAGATCGTTGTTAATGTTTATTTGATGGCTAGGTCAATTTAGCAAATTAATAGTATCTTTTTTTTACTGAGAACCAAAATTGAATTTGCATTTGCACCCTCCTCCACAATGACTTTTAGATATCTCCTCGTGATCAAGTAGTAACTGAAGAAACAAAGATGACCAGTGATAAAAAGGAAAACGGAGTACCTTTGTTTTCATCAAATAATAATAATGCAATACCACAAGATGAAATGAGAACTTCTAAGAGAAGAAAAGTTCAAAGTATTCGTAAAACACAACAACCCTATGGAAGGTAAATATTTTTTCATAGAAGAGATCTATGTCAAGGTACTTGCTATTGATTGGTTTGTACTGTTAAAGAAGCCAATCAAGTGCAAGCACATTGATATTACATGGTCTTTCTTTATTTTTGACAAAATAATTATTTTTAATCGATAATTTGGAGAAGAGCAAAAATGTTTTGTGAATATTTTTTTGCTTTGTGAATAGTTTATTATTTACAAAGAAAACTAATTGACAGTTAATTCGATGTTTCAACCCAGCCGGCAAAAACCTGTTCAAAGTCAGCAAAATAACGTTAGAACAACGTTCAAAGAACGTTGTTCTAACGT
>JAULBZ010004487.1:0-14687 GCA_032360805.1 Neoturris breviconis | reverse complement strand
ATGTCATTGCATTTTTAATTGACACTAAACGTTTCAGTGTTTCCTTATTCTCGTAAACCAGAAACCCTAGTCACTTTCTTCGCTTTTTAGCTATCTTTTAATGTTTTTATATGGGCGTATCCCTGGCGATATCACCTTCCAGTGTCTTACGGTGATGCGCCCATTATGTACTTGTTCTTTGTCACCGTCTGTAAATGATAAATTATAGAAAGAAAAAAATGAAACTTTCGACAATTATAGTCCATAATAAAAGGAACAAAATGTTTCACTTTTTGTTTGATGACGTCAATATGATAACATAAATATTTTTTCTTGAAAGCCACGTGTTCTGAGAATTGCCATTAAAAGAGTTCTATAAAAGGTTCTATAAAAGATTTGTGTCTGTGTTCAGTTTTAGGTAGGCAAATGTCTTTGTGTTTCACATAGTTTCCGGGTTATAAGTGAAACCTTGCAAAATACATCCAGTACTAATAGGGTTAAAGAAACTGCAAATAGCGGCACTCCTATTTGTGACGGAGAAAGGGTTTTTCACCCAAAGGACCAAGAACACAGCCATGTAAAAGATCTAGTTCTCGACCGTCACTTGTCGACCAGAATAAATTTTAATTATTTGAAATCCCTTTGGAAAAGTTAAGGGAGTAATTGCCCCCAGACTGTATAGCGTTACCAAAAGATATTATTACATTAGGAAGGCCGTGATCCCAGTATTAAATTATAACGGCTTTAGAGCGCCATATGCTTTTTGCAAAAACAATTTTTTATTTCATCTATATTCAGAAGGTGAATAAATGAAAATAGCAACATCGAATCTAAGTTGACAGATTAAAAACGTTTCAAGAAGAAGTTCTTAAAATAGTTAAAAGAACATGAAACCATTCTTCAGTGTTCTTATCAAAATGGCGGGTATTCTTTGATGTCACTGAAAGTTATTACGCCACGTCATTGACCGCTGTAAAATATGTAAATAAGCAAAGTCAGTCTTCTGAATCTAAATGGTTTTCTTATGTAGCAACTCAATAACGGACCCCTGATGATTTTTCAACTTACAATAGTCCCTGTCGACATGTGACGTCTTATCAACGTCGAAAATCGTCTTTTGATAAGACTTCGCGCCCCCATTGGGGTGGTTATTCTGACCTTTGTTCCGGGTTTATAACCTCTAAAACAGATGTCTCTTTTTGGACTAAAAACAGTTTTTTAGTTGTCACAAAAACAGAAAACGTTCATTTCATTTTGTATATTTTGTTAAGAGGCATACTTTTTACCGTTTTCACTTTGATAATTTAAGAAACAAACAATAAACTTGAGTTCCAAAATTTTGGCAAAAAAATAAGAAGCACCAGATCTTATGATTCTTAAATTGCAAAACGTGTATGTATTGACGTCAATGCAATTTTAGATTTTCATTTATTAATCTTCTGACCAAGTACTAAAAGAAATTTAAACACGGTCAACGTTGGTCAAAATTTAATAAAAGTACATGAAAACGAGGTGTTGACTGTTCAAAGTAGAACTTAGTTTTCATACGTATTTCAAATGGTACAATTTATTGCATATAAATATAGCTACTGAATCAGCAAAAGTGATTATAGCTGCGTAATTACGAAGTATGTCGCACACCCTCCCTCTAAGCACAAAACAACTCACAAAACTTAAAACTTATTGTCATAGTCGTGGTGTGCTGTCAGGATTGCTTCCTGAATTAAATGTTTACAGCACGACAATGAAGCGCTAATGGCGTATTTAATAAATTTAATTTAAACCATTCTAACTTACTGTTTTATAATGCTTCAGTTGAATATCTCTAAAGAACGTGTAATTGATTGGTTCGAGTAAAGAAACCAACCAATTACAAAGCTAAGTGATAATCTACAAATATCAGAATGACGCAATATTGGTTGAGTTCATATCTTTCTATATTTATCTCCGTTAATAAAAACAAAAACCCTATAACAAAAACTTGTTCAAAGTCAGCAGTAAAGTCGCTAGAACAACGTTGAAAACTTCTTTACAGCTGACTTTGAACAAGTTTTTGCAACATTTTAACAGCAACTAAAACCTAAACTATAATGTAAAGATGTCCTGCTTTATTTAAAAAAATACAGTTATCAGGCAACGTTGTTGATACGTCAATACGATGGCGGTATTACAACGTTTCAGCGTTGACCCAACGTTTTGTGCGAATTTGCATACGATTTGTGTTTTTGCCTGCAAAACTAGAATCACATGGATGGCATGGTAATTGTAAAAATTCTAAGTTTTATAAATATTTATATGGTATACGTATTGTAAGACAACTGGTACATCGAGACAAAAACAACGTGTAATCAACCCGTTTAGCCTTGATGTGCCTGTACAGTTTATATGTTATAAAGACATTTTAACTAACATGCGTAACTAAATAAATATATTGGTGCATCTGTTACATAACGTTTTCCATAAATGACGTTTCAAATACGAGTGGATCTAAACCTTGTAAATAGACATCTTTTGATATGTAGTTATTGTTCTGTTGTATGCGTTGTTGTTCCTCTTCTGTATGATATAGTGTTTGTAATAATGAAAAATCTGGTAGCGATCTGCAAACATTTAAACCAGGATTATTGTTGCTGTTTTTCATATAGTTGATGTTGCCGTTGTTGTTTTTGTTGGTGTTATTGAAAGATTGACTTGGTATGAAATATGAAGATATATATGGAGAATTCGATTCACTCATCGTTTTCTTACGTGTATTAATTGTTTGTTCAAAGGGGCTATACTCAGTACAATCAGGTGGTAGACGTGAAATCGAACAATTAGTTTCCTCAACTTCTTGTTTACAAAATAGTTCATTATCAAATTCGAATCTATTGTATAATTCTTCTTCTTCTTTTATGACGTCAGTAGTGACATCGGTAGTGGTGACGTCACTTGTGACGTCATCACTTGGGGTGAATAGTTTATCTTGGTTGAAGATCTCTTTCATGCATGTTGCATCTGAAAAGATTTCGGATAGGCAATTATCTAACGATTCCCATTCGTTTTCAATAGAGAATTCACTATCCTCGCCTTCACTACTGCAGGAGTCCGACATTATTTCTGCTGAATCTGTACTGGAAGATGAGCTTCTTCGTTTTTTAGAAGCCTTTGCATTGCTTTTATCAATTGATTTTCGTTTTAATGATGATGATTTCGGTACATCCATTAAAATCTCTTGCGAAAGACAATTGTGTTTCAGTAATACTTTCTTTGTCTTATTTGATAACACGAATTTGTAGCAAAATCTTTTACCACGATACTATAATAGGAGATTTGAATGTTTAATATCGCTATCACGATCAGACAATCAGACTTAACTATCTAATGACGAAAGTAAACAAATATTTTATAATTATATAATTGTTAACGATCTGTAATTTACACATCTATTCATTTACTCATCATTTAGCATGAAAATATTTGATGCTTGATTTTACAACTAGTTTAAAAATATGACATAATTTGTTACATTTGGCAACTATTCTCATACGAAATTTCATATTTATCTCGTCAATACTTATTTTATAGATAAGCAGATGAATTGATCGTTTTGCATAATTTCATTTTAAATTAAAAATTTTAGAAAGTAGTTTCAAATGGACTTTAGTTGCATATTTTCTTGAGATCAATGTGTAGCTGCGAGGAAAATTGAGAAAATATGTCAGAATTTCGCAGCAGAGACGCTAGAACAATGTTTTCAACGTTGTTCTAGCGTATTTACTGCGGATGTTGAAGAAGTCTTTGCCCACTGGCCTAATAATACTTCAGTCCGAAGAGCGAATGATTTGCAAAATGCTTGATTCGGTACTGTAGGTTGTAGATGTGATGCTTGCTGTTTTCCACTCTGTAGTAATTAAACCAGGATACAATTTTCTATAGAGATTACTTTCCTTTCTTTCAGTAAAACTCTTAAAATATGAAGATCAATTCGGCAAAAATTGGATCATCTTATGATTGTTCCTATGCATGTCAATTTGTATTCCTCTGAATTTTTTGATTAAGTATTAAAAATAGGCACAGCATGGATGAGTTTCAAATTTAGATCATAATGTTTTTGTCAGTACACGAACTGTCTATTGTTATTTATGACGTAATCCTTTATATAGGGAATTTGGGACCGTAATATTATATTATTTCATACTCTAGATAAATCCTGTAGGTCCAAAAATAGGCCCCACTCAGCGTTAAAGACTGTCAAATGCAATGTCCAAATACGTAGATATTCCGGACCGTATTCGGTTGGCTCTTATCCTATGCCAATCCATAAATCTGTCAATCATATTTACCTTCTCGATAACGCCTTTTCCATAATAATAACGGATTCCTCTGGCAAGTTTTGGATACGTCATGGTTTCTTTGTTCTTTATTAATCCCCACAATGCAGCAAGTTCTTTTGGTTTATTGATATTAAAAACCAGGTTAGGCTGGTCTTCCCATGACACTAGATCATTGCACTGATCAACTTCCAAGATCTCGTGTAAAAAGTACCATAAAGGGATACGCGATAATTGTCTTTTGCCTCCTAACATTAGAAAATAGTTCACACGATCAGAATCTCAATACAATGAATCATGAACATAGTAGTGATCAAAGAATTAGATCTTAAGAGTTTACAATATACCACGGAAATATTCGATGGGTTTAACAGACAGATTTATTTTTGTGTCTGTCAATCAAGCGTATAAAATAAGGACGTGGTCTGAATCGAAACGGGAAAAATACAAAAACAATAAACAAATCATGCAACATAATTATTTTTAAGAAGAAGTTTCGGTTTAGCTACATCCTGTTTTGTTTACTGTTCCGCATACTACCTAACAATATTCTCGTTCGATGCAAGTTACGCACATTTTGTATCTCATAATTTCAGTTTGGATTAATTATATTTAATAATAAATTATGTCATTTAAAAACATGACATACTATTAATAGGTCAGGGAAACCTCCACTAAAGGAGTGTGTAAAGCAACCCGATGGGTAAAAACATGTTCAAAGTCCGCAGTAAAAACGCTAGAACAACGTTTTCAATGTTGTTCTAGCGTCTTTACTGCAGACTTTGAACAAGTCTTTGTCCACTGTTAAACGATTCATACAAATCGATCCCTCGTGAGAACACTAGCATACTATTTTATATAGTGTTATTCTTTTTAAGTTGTAAAATCATATGCAGAACCAGACAGATAACTTACGCAGCCTTTACATGGACTCCTAAATGGGTTTCATCCTAAGCAATCTTGCATATGATTGATTACTTCGTACGAAGAGGGTAGGGGTCCATGTAAAAGTTACCTAAATGATGATAACTTAATGGAAATTTAATGCTTACCATGCTTGCCAGTTTTTTCTTCGTATTCTGCTAGCATTTTCTTCTTTGTACTACATAAAGAAACAAAATATAATAAACATTTGCATGCATCGTGTTGTAGCTATGTTCATACTACGATCATACTTTCATAGTTTCTTCAGAGGATATGTATGCATACGATGTAGTTTCTTCCAAGGATGGTTTTGAACAAGTTTTTTCCCAATCGGATCGTTAGTATTGCAAATTTATTCAACGCAAAAGAGACTTTATTTTGATGTTCTGATGTCAAAATAATGTATTTTTTGCGTCGAAATAACTCCCCGTGACCTAATGGGTAACTGTTTTGAAAAAGGTTTTGGAGATAACCAAACTACATACATGGCATTTAAATCTTTCTTAGCTGGTTTGCCATCCAGTGATATCAAGTCTTTCCAACATTGTTGATCTTTATTGAGCGCTTCCATAGCGAATTCATGAAAAAATACCATGCTATAATAAATAAATGTTTAATGTCTCTAGAGCTAACCTCTCTTATATAGTATAGATGAAAACTGTTTATATCTCTGAGTGGGTTCTGCTTTTTACGTGAAGCAATTAAGATATAATAGACCGTAAATCCTCCGACTAACGACTACTTTCGGTATCATGTAATTTATGAGCTAAGTTTCAGCTCGTGGGTTGAGATTGAATAAATTATGCGTGTGAACTACATATTTGAGTAATATATAGGATATGCATAATTTATTCTGTTATGACAGCATAATAAAACTTAACAATGGATTAATTGATGTTAATTAGTTAACAATTATGTAAAGATATTACTCCCTCGTAAAGCAAGACGTAAATAGGCTACTTCATACTCAATCCACTTAAAATTCCCGTTATTTATCTGATTGCTTTGCGCGGGCAGGTTGGTTTTGCCTACGTAAATATGACACATTAAACCTATATATGATGCTACCCAATGGGTTAAACAATGGGGGTTTACATCTTGTTGCCACTCAAGAGACTTTACGTAACGTTAATAATGTAGCGATACGGGTTTTGTTAGTATTCTTTTATATAATATACATAGTTGATGACTGAGAAGTTAACTTTGCATACTATGCGCCTAAAAACTATCAGCATATATTTTCGAGCCGGCAGCTTTTTTCCGCTTGAAAGTTGGAAAATATCAACTTTCAAGCGTACACGACGAACTTCCCGCGTGGAAAAAACTGCCCTCGCTAAAATATATACTAGATTTAACCCTATTTACCATGGGGGGGCATAAAGTGCCTGCAGCATTTTCATTTGGCGATAGATTTTTTTCTATTAATGGTATGGTATTGAAATTAGGTGACTATACCCAACTTTTATCAAGAATTTTGACCATTAATTTTTTTCTGGAATTTTTATGTTATTTTTCCGGGGGTAACCTAATTCTGAACAGGCGGTAATTTTTTTGAAAATGTAAAATTTTGTTAAAATGATATCTGATATCTTTGGAACTGGTATGCGTTAATTATAGAAATACTGAATGAAATGTAGCTACAAAAGTATTGAAAAATACAGACCAGATTTCATAGTTTACAGACCAGAGTATAGATTTTACAGACTACAGAACGACTGTTACTTATGTCATAGCATGACGTCCTCAACTCAAACATATTTATTACAATGTGTTTGTATTGCGTTTTTCTATATGTGTACCAGGTTTCACGCTATAAGTATTAGTGGTTCGGAAATAAAAGACCACAAACTTTTCACAATATTTTACACTATTTTATGACGTCATAACAGGTGCCAGTGACGTCATCAAATTTAAAAAAAAAAAAAAAACTGTTTACATTGACGTTTTCTATAAATGTACCAAGTTTTATGCCTTAACTATTTAAGGTTTGGAAATAAACGCCACAGCCAATTTAGAGCATTTTTCGTTATTGATGACGTCATCAAGTCAAGTTTTTTTATCAAAGTGTTTGTATTGATTTGTTTTATAAGTCTACCATGTTTCGTATCATAAGCATCGGCGGTTCGGAAAAAAATGGCCGTGGGTACTTTATGCCCTCCCCCATGTTTTCGAGCGAAAAAAAGCCCATGGTTAATAGGGTTTAATTAAGCAGGTTTCCACAGCAGTCATTTGAGCTTGATCAAACGTGCTGACAAATAATTTTAATTTCCAATCGAATCACACGCAATAAAGAAAATAACTTTTGAGAAGAATATTTATTTGCTGAAAGAAGAAACTTGAATTTGGATGAAGAGAAATTACATAGAACGAAAAAGGGAGAATTTTAAAACCTTGTTAGAGTTCAAATGTTGCCTTCTTATTCTTCTTATTCTTCTTCTGTAATTATCATCAATTCCGATTAGTTTATTTTACAGATTACGTCATTTAATCGTGTACCCCCGCTGCGCTGGCCAAAGTTAATTTATTTTAACTGGCGCATGCTTAAAGTTATCTGCGTTATCTGCGTGACATGCCCGCATGGACTGATTGGAAACAAACCCTGGTGATAATGTTTCATCGAAAGGCACAACATATCCGTCGTGTAAACAAAAACTTGTATGTTGTATCTACTTTATCGGTAAAAGAAATATAATAGGCATATAAGTTTAGTCAGATGAAAATATAGTCGCCATATCTTTTGTCAAAAATAACAATAAAATTAGAAAAAATTATTCGTTCACAGTTGCTAATGAAATCACTTTGACAATTTTTATTGAAAACAAGATTTTTAACCTGAAATAAAACGCGCTAGAGACTAGTGCAAAAATGCCCTACCCTGCGGTTTTTTCAGTAATGCTTTTTTTATGGTGCGTTGAAACGACTGAAATTTCACGAGTCTGCTACAAATGAGAAAAAATTGGTGGCCATTGCAGGTGTCCTGTTTGCTTACTTTGGGCAACATAACGCATCAAACAAGTGAAAATACAATTTTCTATTATTTTCAAGGAATTCTATTATTCTAAAGACAATAGAAAGACAATGGCCTATTGTCTAACAATTTTTTACATTTTTGAATTAGGTTTGATCAGAACACATTATCTGTACCAATTTTCATTAAGAAATTCTGCACCACCTGTTTTCCAGCTATGACGTCATTGTGAGCAATGACGTCATTAAATGATTATTTCGCTAAAATGTTAACTAAGTGTTGATCTAACTTTCTGGAAAGTTTTCACACTACAGCACAGTTCCATCAAAGGTTATGGCACTTTGTGCTTCCGATAAATAGAGTTAGAAGAAGATTTTAATTCTCATTTTGAGATAACGTCATGAGTTTTATATTCTTAAAAATACCCTGCTAAACTTTTGTACATAACTTTTGAATGAATGGCTTATAAGATTAAACATTTTATGGCTTTTCCTATAATTTATGAATAGGGTTAGATTAGGAATTCAAATCTCAAAATAAGATAATAAATCTAACAGCTAGATAATATATCTTTTTACCGTGTGTGTTTCAGCTTTTCATTTGGTCAGCTGGACTAGAAAAGTATTAATGATCTGTGCAAAAGGTGTCTTTAAAATCTATAGTTAACCCTATAAGATCCGGGCTTTTAGGTTGTCTAATAACCCGGGGGTGGGGTAAAATGTACCACACTTTTGAATTACGTCTTCGTTTTACTTCAAAATATTCTCCAGGTCCTAATATATCCAAAAATAATAAAAAAAATTGCCTACGTCATCATTTTATGCAGAATGTAAGTAACCAACCGCAGTAGCTACTCAGGAAAACCTGATATGAAAGGCAAAAAATAAAATTTACCTAGAACTATTAATTATATGGTTATATTTGCTAAATATGAATGGTTTATTAACTATTACGCAATAAAAAGCCGTTGTAATGCCGTGTAGACCAAAATAATACTGTATTTAAAGATTATTTTTTTTGAAAACTTTCGGTTTCGAGGGCCGGAAGTGGTCCAGGGTCCGTTTGAAGAAGATTTTTGGAAAACTTTTTTAGTCTTAATTTTGGGGCTAATACGATTAGCGGATCAAAAGTTATACGGAAATTTCAGGGGTTGTGGTACAAATTACTCCTCCCGCCCCCTGCCGGTTTAAATAGGGTATCATCCATGAAATGCATACTCAATAGGTACTTAAAATCGCATCATTGTGGAAACAACGTCGAAGTTTAGTCCGATGTGGTGTGTACTATACGTCTCGTGATATAACTTTTCTTATTAAATTGCTTTTCATCATCGCCTAATCGCAGTTAATCACAAGGTCAAAAAACGCTAATTAATATACACGCTAATCTAATTAACATCCCCATGGCGTCGCGTGCCGACAAAAGATTCTTCTGATGCTTTTTAACCTTAGGCGCTGTCCATAGGTGATCATGATTTTGCAATAGGATGGAGATTATGATTACACGGATCGTTAATGTTAAACGGGCTAATGCAGACTGCAATATCTTTTACGTAACTTCGAAACAACGTTAAAATTACGTTGCGATGTTGTTTCGACGTTTGGCCGACGCCATGTGCCCACTAAGAAATTACATTTACTCACTTCGTCACCTCCTACTCACTTCGTCACCTCGTCTCCCGTTCACAATGTGACGAATGAAGCATTTAGTATTTTTGCTTATTTTGTCGAAATTAGGCTATTATTACACACTGAAACACTTTAAGTATATTCTCACAAGGGAAATGTTATGATTTTTTTAATGCACAAAATTGTAAAGAGGTTGTACATCGAGAGTGATTATACAATGCACAAAACTGCAATGAGGATGTAGCTACATCGAGAGTGATTATATAATGCACAAAACTGCAATGAGGATGTAGCTACATCGAGAGTGATTATATAATGCACAAAACTGTAATGAGGATGTACATCGAGAGTGATTATATAATGCACAAAACTGTAATGAGGGTGTACATTGAGAGTGATTATACAATGCACAAAACTGTAATGAGAGTGTACATCGAGAGTGATTATATAATGCACAAAACTGTAATGAGGATGTACATCGAGAGTAGTTATATAATGCACAAAACTGTAAAGAGGGTGTAAAGAGGGTGTACATCGAGAGTGATTATATATTTATGTGGGCGTACCGTGATCACACGAGCTAGAAACTACAAAACATCGTTTTTCTTTACGATTGTTGGTTGCACCCACTAAAATTGCGATTTCGCAATAGTTTGGTCACGTGATTCTATTTTTGGCGTGAGAAGGGGGTGGGGAGTGAATTATAACTGCCATCTGTACATACGTCCACAACTGCCTGAAAAAATAATAATAGCTAATGATAATGCTTGATTATTTTTAGCTGCGACTGCAAACAACGCTTATTTGAAACGATATGAAATATGCAATTTCAGTAGATCAGATGTACTATCGTCACTGTACTATCCATATTTGCTATCTTAAGATTCGTCAGAATGCAGTTAAAACTACATATAAATATATGTAAACATTGATGATATCCTGTTCAATGAAGATTATATCCTGTTTAATAAAGTTGCTGTTAACAGCAATTAGATTACATCTCCATAAGTCTTATTGATCGAGATAACAAATGCACACGTCATTTGAAACTACATCTTCACAGCATTCCAAAGAAGAGGAAGTTTTTTTCCTTTAATTTTAATACCTTTAGATATATTTCAGTAAACAAGAATTGTTCAAAGTCAGTAGTAAAGACGCTAGAATAACGCCAAACGACGTTCATCTAGCGTTTTTTACTGTGGACTCTGAACAAGTTGTTGCTTCTATATTATATTCTTATTAAGCGTTTTACTCTCTAATTGTATGAGACAATATTGCAATTAATAAACATTTAAAGAAATTTCAATTAAATGTTTTACAGTTTAGTCCGTTTATGCACAGATTGAATTTGATTTAGCCTAGAAAAGAGACTAATGATTGATTTAGCCTAGAAAAGAGACTAATGATTGATTTATAGCGCAAAACTACAATATAAGCTTCTTTATACAACGCGTAACTTTTCTGCGTTATTATTGTGATTATTTTAGTCGAACAACTGAGATCATATCTTTAATTCTAAAAGATGCCATCTTTGTCACGTGATATCTGTTGATCAACAAACTTCAGAAAGGAAGTTTTTTTTCGTGGTATTAAAGCTTTTAAAGTAATACATGTAATTAAGATTTAAAGTTAATTACTTATTAATTAGTGTTGTGTTTACAAATTTGTCCCCAGCGCCTCTTGATTATATAAATAAATAGTAAAATACGTACTGGCGATAGGTTTATTGTTTTGGACGGAATATGGAGTTATTTAACCGCATTATTTTGTTTATCTTTGAGTTTTTGCACGTTTCAATTCCTACAGAAAGTCTAAGTAAATAAGTAAATTCCATCCTATTGTGTGCACGATTTCGGGACGTCGAGCCGTCGGAACAATGTTGTTCCGGCGTCATTCGCGATAGGGAAGCACATTGTATTTGGGTTAATATATAATCATATAATATTCATCCCCTGTTTTACCTAAAATTACTGGATTTAGTTTACAAAATCATTTACGTCGCGACGTCGTTTCGTAATTGTTTCAACATCTTTCCGACATTGTTTCGACATTGTCTCGACATTGGTCCTACGTGGTGCAGGTATCTACCCATTGACAATCAAACAATGTCGGAAAGATGTCGAAACAATGACGAAACGGCAACCTAACATCTCTACTGCGGATTTTGAACAAGTGTTTGTCTACTCGGTAATAGAACACTAAAGAAAGTCAATTGGACAGAAGGTGACAAAGATGTTGTGGTTTCCATGCTTTAAGCCTGAGAAACACATATTAACCTGCTACGTATATGTAAATCTAAATAACTCCTCTACATCTTGTAAATCATGCGTTGAAACTGGGAGGATATAAAAGGACTACCCTGGTAGAACACGACATCGTAACAAAGTTATAACAACGTCAAAACGATGTTGCGACGCCGTTTTTACGTTGTTAGAACGTTGTTACGACATTGTGTACCCACTGGACTGGGATGCGCAGATAATAACATTGCATTAGCTATATTTTGAAAGACCACGTGATTCGTTGCTATGAGATATCTATTGTTATCCAGTAACTTGATTGGTTAATATTTAAACTACTCGAATCTGATTGGTCTCCTTAGAGCGAGCAGGAGCAATAAACTTCCGCTTTGAGTCAAGTGACTGTATAAAAACATTGATGCTATGTAAACGGCGGTAGGCTATAAAATATGAAAAAACAGGTAGAAGATACATGAAGCAGAGTGGTAAGTTAAGCAATGTAAAACATCATAAGCTTATTTATTGATTTTAGAAGGATGTACAATAAAATTAATCACATCAAACTCTAAATTAAATATTTGCATAGAAAAAAAAATCAACGAAATTGTAACTCATTGGCTTATTCTTGAAGAAGGACCAATCAAGTTTTAAGGATATTTGAAAAACCTTTTTGATTAGTTGTAATTAAGGTCGATTGCAAGATGGTAGACCTAACACTTTAAAGATTGTCACATTTCAAATTCAAAAATGAACTCTTTGAAGGGGAGTATGCTGGATATCTAGAATGGTTATGTGTTATATAGAACGAAAGTTTTTGAAAACATGCGATAAGTTACACTTGCTAGATAGAAGATAATATCAAAAATAACTCACAGCAGCTGGTTAAAATAATTCGTATTACCAAATCGTGTTTTTACCCAGTGGCCAAAAAACTTGTTGAAAATCCGCAGCTAAGACGCCAGAACAACTTAACTGCTGACTTTGAATAAGACTTTTCCCCACTAGGTAGTGAAGCAAATGTAATATCATATACTGGTGCAAACGTAGACTAAAACTAGAGCAGCAACAACAACTACATACAGGATGTACTTGTTTTAAAACATGTTTTTAGTAGAACAAATAGGACAAAAGATATGGTCGATGGCTGCAAATAAAAAATGCACTAAATACACTACAGAACAGGCGTTTTATGAAATAAAGTTATTTTTCTTCTCTCTCTCGTTCTTTCTTTCTTTCTTTCTTTATTATTGAAGCAGCATTTTAAGATCATAATAATATATTCGAATATTGTAAAAATATTGGATAACCAAAGTTTTCATGATCTCAATCGAAATAGTTCCCAATTAGCACACAGGTGATAAATAAATGTTGTTGCAAAATTGATCAAACAACTATTATGCCCCGATAGTTCATGGGTGTGGTACGCGTGTATTAGCTCGTAACGCTCTTAACCTTACTCAGGATGGGCTTTTTAGGGCTCTAAATTGATAAGGGGTGGGGCACAAAGTGCCTCCGCTCAACAACTTTTGATGGAAACATGCTATAATGTTGAAACTTTCCAGAAAGATCTAACACATAAACAACACTTAAGCATATTTATTTTTTTGATGATGACGTCATCAGGGCCAAACAGGTGGTGGAAAAATAAATAATTTAGACGCAAAAGATTGAGGTCACCAAATTAATTAGCTAGTATTAATGATTATAAATGAAAAACAGATCACGACAGGAATTGTAGATAGATAAAAAGACTGTTATGTTACATTTTTGCAATTTCCTGGTCATATCCTGTGTCTTTTAAATGGACCATTTAAATTTGCAAATTAATTCGGAAGGTCTTAATCGATGTGATGTCATCATCACCGATTTGGTGTGGCGTCAGTTCCGCCCGAGGTAAAACGCATAGTGGTCTATGGGGCAATGAGAAAAAAGCATTTTTTACGGTTTGATTATCAAGGCACAAATTATTCTATTTCAAACTGTATTGGTGTATTATCTACTTACACATACTATCCTCTAGTATGGATGTTTTGTAGCAAGAAAACACGTGATTTAATAAATGCCGACCATCGTAGAGCCCTGTGTGCCAAAGTAAACAAAAAGGAAACGAACTCTGTGTCGATCTATACTAGAAATATTTGCCTGCTTTTTATTGAAGTTTACAAGGCATTAAATCGGCTAAGCCCAGAGTTAACGTAGAACACCTATACTGGTTAGAACTCTGAGTACGACTTAAGTCGAGCATGTTCTCTTAAATCACCTCGGCTGAATGCTGCTAATTGGTCAAATTCTTTTGATTTTAGAGCCAGTCTAGCCTGCAATAAATTGCCTACTCGCTTAAAATTACATAAAGTAATTTTAAGTCTGAAGTTGACGAAGTGCTAATTTACTGCAATTGTAAACTGTGTGTGTAAACAAAATGCAGTGATGTATTTAATTTTTTTTAATAGCTGTTTTATATTTTTATAGTTTTTATTATATAGTCGGATTAAATTAGTTTAGAACCGTTTAAAACCAACTTTTAAAAAAAAAGAATAAATAAATAAATAAAATATTTTAGAAAGTCTTTGCAGATCGACCATTCCTTTCTTAGATGGGAGCACAAAATGCCCACCCGCCCTACCATACTTTTTTA
>JAULBZ010004486.1:0-14688 GCA_032360805.1 Neoturris breviconis | reverse complement strand
TCCGGTATGCTAAGCCACACCTGATAACGTTCTAAAGCGTTATAAGTACGGATTGATAACACAACACGGTCCGCCATGATTAATTTTGGAAAATTGTGTCTGGCACACAAATGACATCATTGTTTTTTATGCATTGTTACTTGTAAGCGTTGCTTACCTGAATAGTTAATGTTTATGGTTAAAATTTTTATCTGTTTGAAATCAATCTGTCATTAGCATCATTAGCATCATTTTATTTCCCAAAGACGGTTAACATAGCTGAACATTATTGTTAACGAAAATTATTTATGTTCGGAACAAATAAAAATCGCCTGCAAACGAGGTTTACCCAAGAGTTTGTTTTGATTATGTACCGGAAGAATAACGACGGAGAATTTGAACCCTGCAAAAGAACACAAAACAAACCTAATCAATCTGGTAGCAGATTTTAGCTAAAACCCAGAAATGCAATGCAAGTTTAAGAATAGAATAAAATAAAGAAACGTAGGTTGACATAATTAATATCATATCTGGCCCTGGAAATTAAAGACAATAAACCCCTTAGGACACTATAAATTATAACAAAATGGGGGTTGTTGACCCGAGTCTTGTGGCATCATAGCCTAGACACAGAACTCTTACTGTTTTCTACACAAAGTTTCTTGGCCATGATAGACTCAAGCGCACTTTGTTCTGGGATGAACGGTTGGCCAACTGGTGGATGGGGAGTATAATGGGAAGATGTTACCTTCAATATTGGCTGAAGCTATTTTTTTCTGGTGTGGTTACAGTGAACGCGAGTTTTAAGAAATTAGAAGAGAGATCATGGGCCATGTGCGATTAGGTATATGTAGTGGAGTCACGTGAGTAAACAGAGGGTGGTGATTGGTGGTGTTGTCATTACGACTTAGTTATGATTGGTGCAGAGATAAGTATTGAATTATGTTTTAGTGGTTGTGGGGGTCAGCGTGGTAGTGTTGGAATGATGATTGAATCATCATAGAACCCCTGTGCTTGCATGTGGACTGACGCGTGGCCTCGTAGGGGACAGGTTGGCCGACTTCCAGGTGGGTGTTGATCAAGGTAATGGGTGAGTGTGTACTGGTCACGATACCTGATCCTTGAGCAAAAACATGCCCAAAGTCCACACGAGAGACGTCAGACAGGCGTTGTGTGTGTAGTGGACTTAGAGCAAGTCTGTCCACTGGACAGAGGGAGTGGGACCCTGGTGATGAGTTGGTGAGAGAAGTAGCTATGTTGATGATAAGTCTGCAAGGATTTGCCCAAAGTCCGCAGAGAAGACTCCAGAATGGAGTTGCCTAGTGTGTGGGCTTTGAGTATGTCAGTGTGCTGTACATAGTGTGGGCCTGTGGACCGTGATCATGCGGCTGATCAGTCAGCAAGGACTTTCTCAAAGTTCACAGAGAAGATTCCGGAGTGGAGTCGCCTAGTCCATGGACTTTGACCATGTCAGCATGCTGGACAGGGTAATCATACGGGTGGTCAGTGAGTTAGGACTTGCACAAAGTCCACAGAAGAGGCATCAAAAAGACATTGTGTGTAACAGGGACTAAAGCAAGTCTTTCTACTGGACAGAGGGAGTGGGACCCTGGTGATAAATTGGTGAGTGAAGTAGCTATGTTGGCGATCAGTCAGCAAGGACAGTCAGCGGAATGCCTAAAATCTGGAACGGTGGAACGCATAAATACGAAACTACGAAATGCCTAATTTTTTTTTTTTTTTTTAATTCTTGGGCTTTTTACCTTTTTAAAACTTAAACTACTGTATCTTTGTATAGATAAAGCACAAAAACTCAAAAAGCAGTGGAAAGAATTTTAAGAATTCCGGACAAGTTAACAAATTAAAAGTTAACGAGTTATAGAATTAACGACAGGAACTGTGCCAATTTTGCTAAGTATGAAGATGGGTTTTTGGCCTCCTCTCTTCACTTTAAACACAAGTAGGCAAATAATAATTTTAGAGAATTTGTATCATTAAAAACAACATTGCAAACCCCAGCCCACGTATACTCGAATACTAGTCACAGTATTTTCTTGAATTCGTTTCCCTTAAAGTACTCAAATAAACCCCTCACAAATCAGCTCACAGCAACTTGCAGGTATTTAGATGATATTTCAGTTTAGTCGTCACATGCGTAATGAGACTTGTCGTTGTAGCTATAGAAGTTTCTAATTTTGGTATTAATAGTCCAGCTAGTCATAATTTGCAGACGCATGTGCAAATTATCGATAGAGATTTCGACCAAAATAAGAAAGAGAAGATAATGATAAGATGATAAGACTCAGGGAACTTATAATATTACGAAGCAAGTCGATAATTTATAATTTATTGCAGGCATTCGTGAATAATAACAAAATGAGTGTGAAGCACAAATGAGCACAAAGGTTGTATAGTTAAAGAAGGAACAGCGGAACCGGAACAGCGGAACAGATCCGAAACAGTAAAACGGATCCGGAACGGCGGAACGCATAATATCCGGAACAGTTCAAAATATAAAAGATTTTATTTATTAATATGTTAAAATTTATAACTATGCAAAAACATAGTATTCAACTTGACTTTTACAAAAACTTTTACAAAAATATACACTAGAAGTGTAACAACAAGGCTTTTATGCATGCCCCTGCTCCAAATTGCATGTTTATAGATACGTTTAATTACATTTTCACTCTCCTCCGTAGTACCTTACGCACACTCTCAAAAAGTAGAAAATGTATATATCTGCAGTGGAGAGCCCCTAAAATCAAAAAAGCAATGCAGACTTTGGACAAGGTTTTGCCCACTGTGTATAATTGACAGCGGTGAATGAAAAACAGATCTATTAGAGACGTCAATCAATTATAGAATATAACAATGAAACATGTTCAACAATGTTTTCAGTCGCGTTTTAGTAATACCCATCTAGTTATACTCATATTGAATGATATTGTTTGTCTTGTCAAGGACTCAATGATTTCTAACGAGCTAAAAAGAATAGTTCCACATTTAAAATGTTTTTATTGAAATGTTTGGAAATGTGACACCCTGCATCAACCTGCATATCCCGCACCATTCTACAATAAATATTTTATGCTCTATTTACAGATGTGATATTTAGCTACTGGTTTGAATTGATGAAAATACGCTACTACACAACTTCAATCATCTGAATAATATATAATGGATAGTTTAACAAGTGCAGTTGAAGCAAGATTGGACTCATTAATTAGTGAAATAGAATCTAGTGATTCTCCTATTGGACCTGTTTTGAGGTTAGTCAATTTATTTTTATTTTGGATTGGGTATTTCAACGTTTTGAGGGGGGTATTGTTACAGAGAGGTGCTAAGGAATTTCTCCAAAATTTGTTACAAAAGCAGATAATATCTTAGCAGCTTTAAAAAGGTCAAAATCAATAATTTTGAGAAAAATTAGTCTACGATTCTGAAGAGTGTTAAGTCAATGCACTTAAAATTAATGGAAGAAACCAATCAATTTCAATCTTGTTGATTCAGCACTCTTCCTCTGGAAATGAATTTTGGAGATTGTGCCTAAGGAACTGTCTGTTATCAATTTTCCTCCTTTTGAATGGCTTTGGCTATTATGGTTTAGATCTCCTTCTTCTGTCCTCTCTTATTACTGGCCTTAGTAATGGAGGTTTCTTAATTTTAATGGTGTCCCATACTAGTTTCTTATGAAATGGTTTCTTAAAAAAAATAACATAAGACAACCCAACTGATGTACATTATGATTGGTACCCAATCAATGGCATGGTACCCAATCAATGGCATGGGGTACCCAATCAATGGCAAGATTGTTGATTCAGCACTCTTCCCCTGGGAACGACTTTTGGAGATGCTCCCTAACATTTCAGTTGGAATAGGTAGCCTCACGTTGGAAATAATACTAATCAATTACTTTTGGAATTACTCTTTACTCAATTTAAAATATCATTACAGATCAGTCTATGAAGATGATGGCTCTGGAGAATTTTTGAAAAAATTGGATGAAAATTCAAAGTCGCATGAGAAAGAAATAGAGCGCATGTGTAATTTTCATTATCAAGGTTTCGTTGAGTCAGTTAATGAGTTAATCAGAGTTCGTTCTGATGCAAAAATGATTAAGGTATCTGTAAATTAACTTTGAATTGCTTTTCTCTTTCTATGTATATATATATATATATACAAGCTGGAAAATCACTTCCTGGCATCACCTATGGAGGAGTGTTTAGAGTATAACTTTAAATACTCTCCCACAGGTAATTTCTGACAGTTATTTTCAGGCTTGCTGTGTTATTTCATATTCAGTGGTCGAAATACGAGTAAATAATTACTGTTGAGGAATGATTTCAGGCTTTGTAGTCTGAAGCTATGCACAAAAATCACTCCTCCACAGTGATTATTTTCTCTTATTTGAACAACTGAAACGGTATCTACATTTGGGGAAAATTTCAGCGGAGGAAATTGAAATATTCTTCATGTTAAATTAATTATTTGAGGAAACTTTTTAAATATAAATAAATCTTAAGTCCATTGTTTTATTTTTCTTAATAGTCAAGTCTTGCTCTTCCTTATCAGAATCAAAAAAAATATTCGAGAACACAAAGAATTCATTTTTTTTTTTAATATGGAGACAGTCAAGAGTTTATCCAAAAAATAAAGACTTTTATGTATTCAATTTAGATTCAAGTAAAGAAAGCAAATGTTGAACTCCAAGACTCTGGAAAAGAGGTCAGAATTATCAAAGCTACCATATATATATTTTTTTTTTGGAAATTCAAATTTGTTTGTTTACTAGTGTTCCAGTAATGTCACTTACAATTTTTACATCCTAGAACCATTCTGTTGATGTTGCAGTTGAGATGGAAAAACTTTTCCATCATTTATATATACTGCAATTTTATTTAAAAATAATATTAAAAACTAAAATATAATGATTCATATATATTCTTCATTGAAATTTCATTTCCTTTGTAGCTGTTACATAAATTAGAAGAACTTTCATCCCATCGAGTAAGAAATCGAAATATTGCGGCAACAATTGAAACACTCAGCTTATGTATACCAGGTATGCAAACAGTTCTTTTTAATAACCAAACATTTTAGTGTTAAGAAGATTATTCCCAAATATTGTAAATAAACTAGCCTGGTCGAAATAAGAGCAAATAATCACTGTGGAGAAGGGATTTTTGAGCATAGCTTCAGGCTAGAAAGCCTGAAGCTATGCTCAAAAAGCTCTCCTCCACAGAGATTATTTACTCTTATTTCAACCACTGGTAGATTTTATTGTATACTTTAGTGTTGGAAATGTACGCGAAATTGTATGAACAAAAGAAAAGTAAAAGGTATTGTAGTGATCAAACATAATCTTTAAAAAAGGGCGTTGCAAGTTATTGGTCAAAATAAGAGTATATAATCACTGTGAAGGGAGGATTTTGGATCATAGCTTCAGGCTTTATATTCCTTTCTCCACAGTGATTATCTGCTCTTACTTTAACCACTGCAAGTCATTGATTGGTCTACTAAGGATAAACAACTCAACAATCTTTACCCACATAAAGCTGAAAACTACATCCAAACACCCCCCTCCACAGGTGATGTCTGCCAATTATTTTGAGGCTTTAATGTAACTGTAAAAACCATTTATGTTGTAACTAATAATAATCTAGAAATAATTAGCCTGAAACTATGCTCAAAATTCCCTCCATTGATTATTTTCTTTTTCTTTTGAGCACCTACTAATTATGATAATTTATTTTTCAGATATTACCCAGCACTTAAAACTTTGGAACAGTTAGAGCATACGTATCTAGCAAGAATAAAAAAGTATACATATAACCACTGCGAAGGTGGGATTTTTGAGCATAGCTTCAGGCTATAAAGCCTGAAGCTATGCATAGGAATCCCTCCTTCACAGTGATTGTTTACTGCTATTTAGACAACTGGTATTTTTTTCCTCATTTTTTTATTGTACTTAACAAGCCTAAAAATAATGGTTGGATATCACCTGTGGTGGAGTTTTTTTGAGTACAGTTTACAGTTTTGCAGCTGAAAACTGTACTCAAAACATATTCCTCTGCAGGGGATGTCCAACAGTCTGATCGTTTTGAGCTGAGACTACTCATTTAAAAATAACAATTCTTTGACCAGAACAATAAAACATCAAAAAGGCAATAAACATGCTATTGCAGTGTCATATCCAGGGCTTTTTTTGGGCATACCTGTTTTGAGCAGATAACCTTCATTTAGGCCCATGAAAATAGCAAAAGTTACCTTTGCCCCTATTTGATGGTTTATCTGAACAGTACAAGTAACGGCTTTCCTTTTTCTGATATCAGAATTGAGTGATGATGTAATTTAGTACCATTTAAATGAAAATGAAAAACAAATTTTGCTCAATTATTTGGGCTCCCATACCTGTACACCGGTATCAAAATTGCCCTGGATATGTCCCTGTATTGTAACAGTGCATACATACTATATGGATGACCCCCTATACAGTATTGAATTTTTAGTTTTTCTTCACATGCAGAAACCGCCAAATATGCATAGACTGAGCTGATTTCTATCATAGGCTAATATCAGTGCTTTTGAAATCTCTGGACTTGAAGATTTAGATTATGTATTTTTGCGAGGGCACTCATTAATAGTAACTTGTGTGTGGCATTCATCTAATTTTCTTTGCAAGTATCTCTTGATCAAATCGAATGTCATAATGTTCTCTTTCATTTAGTTTTCGATTTGCTGAATTAATGATCAGTAAATTACCGTCTTTTCGTGAAAGTATTAAAGATGCTGCAAAAGAAGATCTTATGGTAATTATCCATTAAATGTTTATCTTTCTTTTTGCATTCATTGTGCATTCTCAACAGTCTCCAAAGATACAACTCCTTAAACTTCTTTTAGACATGCTTTTAAGTTTACAGAATAGATTAATAATGATATACATAAAGATTGTTTTTGTAATCTAGTTATTCCTTGAAAATGTCCGTGCAAGATCAGAAAAACTTGGCGAGATTGCTATGAAACAAGTAAGATTTACATTATTTTCTTTATCTTTTGTATTTCATATTGGTTTACAAGTTCAACATCATCATATATTTTATTCTTGTTACTTTTGCATTTTTTCAATCATAGTTCAAGATTTTTGTGGTCAATTTACATTTCTACTAGTTAGAACTGATCATTGGTGGAATGAATACAGTTCATAGTCTAAAGCCATATTTTCAGTGCTAAATATAAATAATGCATACAAATAGTTATTAACCATATTACCCGTTTACTTGTACCACAATACAAATTTGTTTGAAACTAACTAATTTCTAACTCTCACAAATGGTACATGGTATTAACCCTATTTCTACTGGAGGGGGGAGTGCTGAATCAATGATCTTGCATTTGTTTGATTTCTTCATACCGAAGAAATTTCTTCATTGCGAGCTCATTGACTTAACACTCTTCGTCGTATAGATTAATTTTTCTTAAATTTATTGATTTTGGCTTCTTTAAAGCTGCTAAAATATCTGCTTTAGAAACGAATTTTGGAGATGGTTCATTAACCCTATTTCTACTGGGCTTTTTAGGACTCTGAGAATCTGGAAGGGGGACCCCCTGTCCTACATAACTTTTGAATGAATGGCTAGAGATTTCAGAACTTTTTCTATAATTTATCTTGGATTATTTTGAAATTGGTAACTAGGGACAATTTTCCCTTAGTAACCAATTTTTTGACAGGTGGTTAAAAGAAAATTTGGATTTTTTTTTCTTGTTATTTTTGCTTGAAAAACATTCTGACCAATTATGGAGACAAAAAAAAAAAATTGCGCCACCTGTTTCCTCGATGACATCATCATTAGTAATGATGTCATCACAAAAATAATTATGCAAAATGTTTATTATGTGTTGACCCAACTTCCTGGAAAGTTTCAACACTACAGCATGGTTCTATCAAAAGTTATAGAGATTCTCATAGCCATAAAAAGCCCAGTGAAAATAGGGTTAACGAACCAAAATTCGTTTCTAAAGCCGATATTTTAGCAGCTTTAAAGAAGCCAAAATCAATAAATTTATTAAAAATTAATCTAGACGATGAAGAGTTTTAAGTCAATGAGCTTGCAATTAATTGGTTTCTTTCAGCACTCTCCCCTGTTGTTGTAGCCCACTGGGGTAATGATGTGTTTTTTATTATTTCATCAGGCACATCAACAATACAGTTTGAGTTTATTACACGGCATTGACGAAGGATTTGATAATGAAGATGAGGTAATATATCAAAAATTGAGATAATATGTTTACTCTAGAATAGAATAGAATAGAATTGTCGCACACCTGCAGGTCATGTCTAGCAGGTATTTTCACGTGTGTTTTTTAAAGAAGTGTAGTCATTATTTTCAGAATTTGAATTTGAATTCAAAATTTGAGGTTTTATAAGTTGTAGAAATTATATAGTTGTTTTCGGTAAAACAATTTTATAAACATTATTTTAACTTCACGATCTCTGTGTCTTTTTCAATAATTTCTTTACATTTAGGAGTTGGAGCTTTGCTGCTCAGATCTTGTAGATTTTTCTCCTGTATATAGATGCTTGCATATATTCACTGCTTTGGTAAGTATGGCAATCGAAAATAATCACTGCGGTGCGGTGATTTTTGCAGCCTGAAGCTATACTTAAAAATCCCTCCTTCATAGGGCTTATTTATACTTATTTTGACCACTAGTCATAATAGTTTATGTACTATTACAAGTGTAATTAATACCTGGGCAGACACAATAAAATAACAGAGTATTTGGGCAGTAAATGGCAGACCTGGTGGCGTAAAGACCACAAAGAAAACCAAATCAAAAGTCAAAACACTATGGTGGAAAATGAGAACTTTATGTTGGAGAGTAAGACACGTTAATCTAAAAACAAGACGCATTAGCCAAATAAGGCACCTCGATGAAAATAGGACAGAAGCTACTGAAAATAATATATTTACAGTTATGTTTGATATTTCTTTCTTTTTTTAAATATGTTGCTCTCTTTGTAGCCTGAAGTTATGCTCAGAAATTACTCCTCCTCAGTTGTTATATGCTGTTATTTCAACCACTGCAGACATGTACATTATATGTCATATAACATTACCTTTTGAGTAGGGGTTGAATACCCAGTGTTCGGAACAAGATTAAATAATCACTGTGAAGGAGTGATTTTTGAGCATTGCTTCAGGCTAGAAAGCCTAAACTAATGCTCAAAAATCCCTCCTCCACAGTGATTATTTGCTCTTATTTCAAATACTAGATAAACAACTTTTTTTTTATAAGAAACAGCTTTATAAGAATTAGTTCTGAATTTGGGCAAAAAAATAAGAAACACAAAACTAAAATTTGCGAACGATAAGAACCGACCATACATCTTTTCGAGATTTCAACTTCTAAAACATACGTCTCTTATTTGGACAAAAACAGATCTTTAGTTTTCACAAAACAGCATACATTAAACAAACCATTTCTTTTTGTATCGTTTTTTAAGATTTTATATGTTTTTAGCAGTACATTTTTTAAGAAACAGATAAGAAACTTGAGTTCTAAAATATTGGTCAAAAAACAGAAGCTCCAGTTCTTGCTCAAATGCTAAGTTACTTATAAAAAAAACGTGTACCCAATTATTGTTAATTCCATTCCGCTAATATTTCGCATATCCAACCGTTACTGAATATTTAACAAATAAAATTTGAACCAACTTCACTTCTTTTCATTGTTAATAGGGTCAAAAGGAATTTTTTGAGCAATATTATCGTAAGGAACGGATGCAACAAGCAAGATTAGCATTTGACTGGCAAAGAGCAACTACAACTATTGTAAGTAAAAACAATATTATTTACATCTATTTTGTAAGAATAAACAAGCATTAAGTTATACTGCTGGACATCACCTGTGGAGGAGTGTTTTTCAGTTCAACTGAAAAAACACCCCTCCACAGGTGATGTATATGGTTATAAACCTCATATATGCAAATATGCGCCACAATGATTTTCATTTTGTTTTCTCGTCAAGCAAGAGGAGATGCACGAGATACGCTTCGAGCATGAAGCAAATGCAAATGCAATGAAGGTTGTCATAGATGATCTTTAGGCTCCTATGTGTTGAATGCTGGCATTCCTTAGGGGTCTGAGCTTGGGTCAACTTTGTTTCTTATTTTTTACTTTCCTAATTGTCATATTTGCAGATAATACTGTAACAACCAATCTAACTTTTGACTTTTAGCTCTTGTGGAATGGGGTAAGAAGTGGCTTGTTTCACCCAGCAGAAACTAAACTCAATTCCTTTCATTATCATAAATTTCCCTCTTTTCTCACAATCTCTATGAATGGAATCTACGTAATTGATTCAAATTCTCTTGATCGTTTACTTGGCTTAAAGCTTAACTGATGACTTAAAATGGGATGAATACATTGCCTCAGTTGCTAAAAATGCCTCAAAGATGGTTAATCTTTTTTATTGTTCCCACAAATATCTATCCCCAAGTTCAGTGCTATATCTCCACAAAAGCCAATTTCATCCAACCATGAAATATTGTTGTCACATCTGGGGAAGAACTCCTCAACAATCCCTATCAGCACTTGATTGTGCCCAACGTCATCTTCGTGGGCCAGTAGCTGTTGAATTATACTCAGTCCTTCAGCCCCTTTCACATCGTCAAATCGTTTCTGACCTCTCTCTTTTTTATCACTATTTCTATGGTTAATGCTCTCACGAGCTACACTCCCTTATTCTTCCTCTTTGTTCTTTCACTCGAGAAACTTGCTTTTTCAAATTATGTTCCAGTCACCCGTTCTTTCTCGACTTTCCTAAATCTCATTGTAAATCTCATTGTAAATATTATATTTACGTATAGTATAAATTAAATTTTATACCTTTGTACTGACAATTTTTATACCATTCTATTTGTATATATTTAAGAAAAAGCTATTACATCTTTTCTCCTTTTGTAACCCTCTACAATACAGTGGCTGCTTTGGGTGACCAACAATAAATAAATACAAAATAAATACAAAAATTAATAAATAATAATTTAGAAACATTTTGACATTTTTTCGGTATTGCTTCTGTACTTTTTTGGAAAAAATTATTGCGTATGTGTGCTTTGTTAAGGTTTGAAGTATTGAATAGTTTAATTTGTTCTTAATTTAAGTTTTTTTATCAGTCCTGCTTTATTCCTTTAAGTGATAGTATCAAGCCTTATAATCACGGTCGGAGACACCTGTGGAGGAGGAGTGTTTTCGAGTACTGTGCTTAAGAAACACTCCTCCACAGGTAATGCCTGACTGTTATTATGAGGCTTGTAGTAGTAAGTTAGTCATCGGCAGTTGGAAGTAACCTGAAGGCTCTACTTTTGATAGCTTTTCCCACTAAGGTAGGCTAGAACGCCACTCCTTTACTAGATCAAGTTGACCTCTTACCTCATCATACTGGTGCTCAATTTTACTGATCATGTATGGACGGAACTCGAGTGTGATAAATAAACATGAAGTATTGAAATTTATGGTCGGTTGTGGGCCATGTATAGAGATTGAAGTTATAGAAATTGACTTGTTAGATTTCTATGTATCAAGTAAAAAAACTGTTTATACTGGCTGGATTTTTTTTCTTACTTCTTTTTCTTGTTTTTTAAACAGAATTGACATAAAATAGCCTGAGTTCCACATTCTTATATTAGCATATTTTTTAACCATCAGTATTTTATTGTCCATTTTTAAATGTTTTCATTCTACCAGGATCACAACAACAAAAATTTAATATTTGTTTATGATTACTTAGTCAATCTATTCTCATATTTTGTCTTTCTAACATTATTTTTGACTAGCAATCTTGAAATAAAGTTATGGTTATGGCACTTGTAGGGGTATTTATTAAGGAAAACAATAGCAAGGAGAATCAATGAAAAGGGAAGATTATCCCGTGACGATACCATAAAAGAAATTCTCTATCGATGGATTGCAATTAAAACCCTGATTTTTAACAGAAGAGTGCAGTAGGCGGAACACGACAGAAATTTTTTGATTTTTACATTATAGCAGAAATAAGCGGCTCTTAATTTCATAATGTATTTATTTCCTTATAACCTGCATGCGTAGAAATGTAATTATATTTTGTTTAGAATTCAAATAAAGTAGAAGAATTTAGAATAGAGGCAAATTTAGTTGTATGTCTTATCAGTGTAAGTTTGCTAAGCTAGATTATAGCTTTAATTTTTAATAAAGTAGTTTGGTTTGTAAAGGTTGATGTCCCATTAGGCAGAAAATTCCATGCGAAATCCAAAAGAACACATTCCATGTCTTATCAGTGTAAGTTTGCTAAGCTAGATTATAGCTTTAATTCTTAATAACGTAGTTTGGTTTGTAAAGGTTAATGTTCCATTAGGCAGAAAATTCCATGCGAAATCCAAAAGAACACATTCCATTAGTAGAAATTGATATCAGATGCTGTGTGATATAAATTTCCACCAATGGATTGTCTTATTTTGACTTTTGCGCAAAATGTTTCGCCTGATGTAAATCCACCTAAAAGGAGTTTCAAATTTAGATGTCTAGTTTAATCAATAGAGCATTAGTAGAAACTAGTATAGCTTTGCTCTTTATAATCAGAAGCTGACATAGTTATTATAGTTATCAAACAAGTATTGTTATTCTGAATTATATCCACAAACTTCAAAAAGTTACTTGAGTATTTCAGAGCTCTAAATAAAATAATCATTATGGAGGATCGTGTTTGTGCATAGAATCAGACTTAGTAATAATTACTCCTTCGCAGTGATTATTTATTCTTATTTTGACTATCGTGTTCAAGCCTCAATATAACTGCCGGACATCACCTGTGGAGGAGTATTTCTTGAGCATAAAACTGAACACTATAATCAAAAAATACTCCTCCACAGGTGGTGTCTGGCAGTTATATTCAGGCTTGGTGTTTCGTATTTTCATAGGTTGCTTTGTTGTTTGTTTATGCAATTTTCTGCTTGATGTAAATTTAAAATTCCAAAACCCTATAATAACAAGTTTCCTTTTTAGCATGAATCGTTACACATATTTCAAGCATACTTTAACCAAATTGTTGGGTAAGATTCTTTTTTGTGTATTTCTTACTTAGTTTTATTAGTTTGACTGTTAAATTTAATAGAAAACAATTTTTAAAATCAAAATCATTGACTTATGATGCCTCAATAATATAAACTGAGGGTGCTTTTTATTTCTTTAGGTTTTTTGTTGTTGAAGATAACGTGATGAACACTACTGAAGGTTTAGTCACAAGGTAAACATTGTTGTGTACTTTTCTTTGCTGTCAACAAAGTAAACACATATGTTCAGTGCTCAAAATAGGAGAAAATAATCACTGTGGATGAGAAAATCTCTCCTCCACAGTGATTATTTACTCTTATTTCAAACACAGATGTTAACCAGTAATCAAAATAAGAGCAAATAATCACTGGTTTTTAAGCATAGCTTCAGGCTGTAAAAACCAAAGCTATGTTCAAATATCTCTCCCCCACATAGATTATTTTACTCCTATTTTGACTAGTGTTAACTAATGGTCATTCAATTCCTTACCTTAAACAATAATGGTTTCAAGATTGGAATGATAAAGTCACTCAAAAGTACTTTGTATATAGATAACTGAAACCACCTTCTTTTTTTTGGGTCATTTTATAATTTTACCTTTAAAAAATAATGCTATTCTAGGGGAACTGTAGAAGAACTGTGGGAGATGGCAATCTCAAAAATAGGAACAGTTTTACATACTCAATGTGTAAGTATCTTGTCGTGCAATTTTCTGTGGGAAAGACAATAATTGATCCCTCCTCCACTGTGTTTATTTACTTTTACTTTGACCATGAAAGAGTGCTAATGCAACTGCAGTGATCGAGATAAGCGTAAATAATCACCATGGAGGAGAGATAGTTTAGCATTACTTCAGGCTTTGTATCCTACAGCAATGCTCGAAAATCGTTCCTCCACAGTGATTAGCTACTCTTCTTTTGACCAATGAAACTGTTTCATAATCTAGTGTGGTTTCTCCCTAAAGGTTGATTTCCACAAGGTGAAAAATTGGCAGCAAAAGCCAAAATAAGACATTCTATTGATAGAAATTGACGTCGTCACACATGGTGTGACATCTATATGTGACATCAATGGAATGTCTTTTTTTGGCTTTTGCCGTAATATTTTTTGCCTCATGGACGTCAACCTTAAAACAAATATGACATTAAATAAATCCATTGACAAGATGCTTTTCCTCATCTTTCAGTTTCTGTTAGAGATAGTGTGCACTTATATTATTGTTGAATTAATATAGATATCTATACACTTTTTTACTGGAAAAAAACACAGCAAAAGCGAGCATTGTCATTATTTTATACTTTCTGACAAAGTAATATGTTCGTTCTTTAAGTTTTATCTCAAATTTTGTACCGAAAACAACTTCTTTGGCAGATTTAGAGAAATAAGATTTGATCAGATTCAACGAAAATGTTTCTGAGCAGAAGGGTGTTATGCCAACAGGTTTGCAATGGATTGGGTTATTCAGTACAAAGTACCAATCAATTCCAAGTTTGTTGACTTAGTACTCTTCTCTATAAATCTTATTTTGAACATAGTTCCTATAGCAGATAATATTCTGAAAGTCTACTATTTACTAATGAATTTTCTTTTAGTCAAACCTTGAAGATGTTTCAAT
>JAULBZ010004485.1:0-14688 GCA_032360805.1 Neoturris breviconis | reverse complement strand
CTGATGTGGTCTGGGTATAGGATATGGTAGATAGTAAGTGGGCTTAAACTCCATTCTGATGTGGTCTGGGTATAGGATATGGTAGATAGTAAGTGGGCTTAAACTCCATTCTGATGTGGTCTGGGTATAGGATATGGTAGATAGTAAGTGGGCTTAAACTCCATTCTGATGTGGTCTGGGTATAGGAGATAGTAGATGGTAAGTGGGCTTAAACTTTATTCTGATGTGGTCCGGGTATAGGAGATGGTAGATGGTAAGTGGGCTTAAACCCCATTCTGATGTGGTCTGGATATAGGAGATGGTAGATGGTAAGTGGGCTTAAACTTTATTCTGATGTGGTCCGGGTATAGGAGATGGTAGATAGTAAGTGGGTACAAAAACCCTTATTAAATTATTGTTGATACCATTAGACAACAACAGAACTATTAAAATATACTTATTAGTAAATCACAAAAAAATCTTGTGGTTTTGTTATAAAACATACCTTCCAGGAAGCGTTGATGATTTGCATTTTCTATCAGGACTTTAAAATCATTAATTGGATCCACTGAACCAACCTACATGAGAACAAACTATTATCTCTTGACATACAAGTACCCTGGTGCTAAGAGTGAGTTAAACAAAAGCAGAAGGTATATGTAGAGATGCAAAGTACAGTAATGTTCGACACAATAATCAATTACATTAGCCAATACCCAGCTGGAAAAAAACTGTTCAAAGTGAGCAAAATTACGTTAGAAAAACGTTCTGTGAACGTTGTTCTAACGTTAATTTGCTGACTTTGAACAGGTTTTTGCCTGCTAGGTAAACATCATAACAATCATTGGTTCTGTGTCAAACATCAACCATGGTTAACTTATACACAACATGGGAGACTACAACTGCCAGGCATGACCTATGGAGGAGTGTTTTTGAAAATTGTTTTCAGAATTGAAGCCGAAAACTATACTTAAAAAACACTTATCCATGGTCACACCCAACATTCAAGTTCAGACTACCGATTCAAATAATTACTCTGTATACCAACAATCTTTCGCTATATTAATTTTAGGTGCGCTCTAAGTGCGCAAGTGGAAACGTCATCACAATTTAAGCGACCTGTTAAGCGCTATTCAAGTGCAAGGATTTTAAAATTTTAAAATTTTATCCAAGCGTACTATACGCCCAAATCTGTCATTTATTTTAAAGCGCATTTTTAAGCATGCTCTAAGCAGCTAGTGGAAATCTTAACAATCCTGGTGCCATAAAGAAAATAGTAGAGGTATTGAAGTGCCACCATAAAGAATATAGTAAAGGTATGCAAGTGCCACCATAAAGAATATAGTAGAGGTATGCAAGTCTTAATACTACTGGATAATTACTTATTTGTGGTGGAGTTTAAGTTTTACAACTAAAAACTAATGACACTTAGACTAAGCTGGAAAGTGGCTCTCCAACTAACATACACAGATCTTAAAAATATTTAAAGCTATTATTTCCTTGTACTGGAAACTGATATATCTACAGACAGTTCTTTTTTATAAAAAGCTGATTTTAAACGCATTTAATTTAGTAGAAAAAGTCAAAAATAATGCAACATTTCTTTCTTTTCTTCACCCTTTTTGTCGAAAACGAGTAGAAAATAAAATAATGAACCTCTGTGATTTCACTTCGTGCTAAAGAAGCAAAACTAAAGCCATCAGTTTCATCCTCCTGTTTTGTTTTCTTTGCATCTGGTTCATCTTCTCCAGCACTATAAATAAATTCATTCTCTTATTAGTGATTCTTTAAAAATCAAAAACTTTCAATAGAATCTAGTGAATAGACCGACAGAACAGAGTCTAGTGAATAGATAGGCAGAACTCCGTTTAAGGTTGATTTCCATTAGGCGGAAAATTGTACAGAACATAAAGTAAAATTAGTGGTAAAACATTTAAAAATGAAAAAGTCAATAAATAAAAGCCTTCACTTACGTTGAAGCAAATATATTAGCTTTAGCTTTCTTTTGGTCAACTTCTGTTAATGTAAACAGGTCCTAAAATAAACAAAATAAATGTTTCAGCAGACCTCAAAATTTAAAGAATTACAGAAACTAAGACCGCATTCCATTTTAATCATTTTCGGAACCCACCGTTTCCGTGAAATACTGACAGTCATCTCGCTTATGAGGAGAATTATTTAGGTTCCATGTTCTTTTGTTACGTTAACTATAGGTTCCGTATTTAGGTATAATATATTTAATAGGTTAATTCAGCTTGAGGTGGATGGATAACACCCATCGAGCCCTGGTTGGTTTCTGGATTTTTATTGGTTTTTAGCCTATGACGTCACATTTCGTAAGCAATGGACATCATTTTGGCCAAACTTTTTTTCATATTTAAATTCTTCTCAAAATGTTAGATTGGGAAAGTAAAACACGCAAGAAGCGAAAATGAAGGTTTTGACTTTAAAAAAGAGTACATTTTGCTGCTAAAAATGCGCCTTAAACTTGTTGAGTTAATGTTCCCATCATTTATCATTTTCATATCATTTTTTTAAAAAAATTGAAGCTTCCAAAATATTTTTTTTTATATTTTAAAATCATTCTCCCCTCTCAGGTCCGAGGCCACTAATACGTGTAGAGGCATATAACCCTGAAACATGGTCGAGACCACTTCACAAGGGAATGGGTTGATGGCAGTACCTCGAAGGGCGTGGCGTAAATTTGGGTCTAAAGGTGGGAATGAATTTGGTAAGTCAACTACTCTACCAGTGTGCCACTACTGCGAAAATGGGGACTTCAATGCCTGAAGTTATTTTTAAGTCTCCACTTCTCCCTTATGATTATGGGCTTTATAAAATTTAACTACTTAATTTAAAACACTTTAGAAAAAATCCCTTTTTCGCCGTTCGTGAGTCTGCAAACTCGAAAAAGATTCGCTAGAGGTCTCGTAATATCACCTAGAACGCTTATACTAAATTTCAGGATGCTACCTTGCCTTTTAGTTCTATTGGACCAAAAACACAATTTTGACACTTTTTTCTCGAAACTCGGACCAAAGCAGATAAAATCGAAAATCCGAGTCTTTCCAAAATATTACCTCCAATGCTGGTATCAAATTTGTGGTAGCACTTCAGGGACCTGGTCTTCTAAGAAAAGTCGCAGCTGCAAAGTGATAGTAACAGTCCAATTTTGTTTGGCAGGCTGACAATACCTTTCTTTTGTAAAACGTTTGTAAATAATTTAAAACAATACCTTTATTTTGTTAAATGTTCCCTGACAATTTACAGCCATTTCAGGTATAACTTTTATTGATCTAGATACAATTTGATTTTATACTGAAAAGAAGGTATTAATTTGGGTAGCAGCTGAATTTACTATCGCAGAAGAGTGCTATTTCACTGAACTACATAGTAAGCAAAAACTTGTTCAACATCCGTTTTAACGTTGTTTTAGTGTCTTTACTGTGAACTTTGAACAAGATTTTGCCCACTGGGTGCAGATTGCAAGTCTTGAAATAACTATCAGACATCATCTTTAGAGGAGTGTTTTTGAGTATAGTTTTCAGCTTTGCCCCCCACAGGCGATTTACAACAGTTATTTTGCAGCTTGATATTGCTTTCTTTGTAACAAGTAGAACATTGATAGGAAACCTTTTGTAGATACTTTTTATAAGCGTTTAAGAGAAATGCAATACAACATTGTTTATAGCATTGGTTTTAGCGGAAAATTTGCAAAAAAATACGTCTAAAAAAAGGTAGATCACAGAAAACCAGTGACATTCAATAGCCTAGTTTATGCTCTTTCTGTGGAACACCACAATTCACACATGTTCTGCACATGTAGACTCCCATCTTTCGGTTTCAGATGAGAACAATGTTTAAACAGCAACACAATTAAGAATTATAAAACTACCTGGCTATATATTCTTCAATTTCAGGTATTCGACTTTCTTCTGGGTTTAGAGCTCGACTTTGTATACACTAGGTGAAAAGAATTAAATCACATCAGTGGTCTGCTAAATACGTGGAAACAATTATGGTATCTATTCAAACAATATTCAAACCTTTTCTCACATATCCTAGTGGGTAAGCAATGTGCAGTTAATTTAAAAATGATATGAACTTCATAGCCTGAAGCTATGCTCAAAAACCTACATAGTGATTATTTGTTCTTATTTCGACTGCAGTATTTAAGTATTATAAATGTGTACTTGGCATTGTCTTTGTGTAACGGGATTCAATATGTTTCTCGGCTTAAATAATTCTTCGTTAATTTCTTCATCTTCAACTCTAAGAAAAATGAAGTCAACAATCTTAAGAAAATGATGTCAAAATTGATTCTCAACTTTTTGAGGAGTTACTATTTTATGGCAAGTTATAATTGTTCACTTAATGTTATTTTATCAGTTTGTGAAGAGGTTTTCGGCTACCTAAAACCGAAACCTACTTAAAGTATAATATACAAATGGGAGAAATATAGAGAATCACGAAACCTACAACACAGTAATATTACTTGTCATTATCAAAATGCTTTGTAGCTGAAAACTTTACTACAAGTACAGGCAATGTCCGAGTTTTTTTGAGGCTTGTGAATGTATACATACTTACATTACGTTTCTTACTAAACCCATTGAATCTATTAGGGAATCAACTGCTTGTAACTGCTCCTCTATAAAAAGAAATAAGTATCTATAAGAGACCATCTCAAAATTTCGCTATAAAGCCAACTTTTTGTTAGGGTTAAATCAACTAAAATTTACAAAACTCAACAAGAATGAATCTGTGCAGAAGTGTGTTAGGTCAATGAGCTTGCAATGGATTGGTTTCTTCGGTACAAAGATTGCAAGATCATTGACTCAGAACTCTCCACTGTAGATTATATTTTTGAGACGGTCCGCTAAACCATTATACTTAGACAATTTAATTTGGTAGAAAACCAATACATTGCAAGCTTGTGCACAAGTCATCGTTCTTTGCGGGTAAAACTTGTTTAAAGACTGCAGTAAAGATGCTAGAATAAAATATTTCGATGTTGTTAACTTTGAACAAGTTTTTGCAGGTAATCCATTATTTCTACTTATACAAGCTTGGTTTTCATACAGAAATAACAACAAAATATGCAATTATGCCAAGGATAATATCCCAGTCCGCAAAAACCTGTTCACAGTCAGAAAAATAACTTTAGAACAACGTTCAAAGAACGTTGATGTCGCTAGCCCCATCCAGCAAAGAACAGTGATTTGTCAACAAACTTAATGAAAGTCCATAGATGGCACAATTCACTAGGATGCTCAGAAGGATCTAAAATACCAACTGGCAAGCACACATCACCAATGCAGTTCTGTCTAAAAACCTCAAGCCCATATCTTTCAATGTTAACTCAAGAGACAATGAAGCAACCACACAAGTGCTACTCTGGGAGCCAGAGGATAGATACTCAATGCAAAACTGGTCAACTTTTTAAGGTTGACAAGGGATAAATGGCAGAAATTCATACTGTCACCCACTAATGGGATGAGATAAGTAAGTAAGCCCTATCCTTATAACAAATCCTCTTACCAAGGCAATTATGACCTTTTCTGCATGTAATTGCAAGGGTAATTTACACATACCAATGAAAGGCAGTCACTCCTATTAACATCTTCATAATCGTTATTATTTTTTTTTTTACCTGAAGGATCATTCTTTTTATCACCCTGTAGAGGGGGGAATGTGTACTGTCTCAAATCTTCACAGTAGGGTAGTGCCACAAATATTAAACTCTAAAAGAAAAAGAATATGATGCTGACTGATAGTAATACATGTAGTTATGGAAATACGAATTGTGTTACCAATCATGCAATTGAATAATTTCTTAGGGCAGATTCACACTAGGTGAATTTGTTCGCGTGAATTTTAAATGAAACTATTATATTGGTTGAAAGTGTTGTCAGGTACAAAGACTAGTTCATTCTCAAAACACTATTCAGCACAATACTGCAATGTTTGTGAAACACTTCACTGCATCATAACTGGTGATTTAAAATGATTTTGTCTTTTTTATTCATTATTTTTAAAATAGTAGACAGAGAACAAGTGATCTTAAAAATAAACTCATAGAGTCATGCATCAATGACCTTGCTTATTTGTACTGAAGAAACCAATCCATTGCAAGCTCATTGACATAAAACCCTTCTGTGTAGTGTTATTTTTATTGAATTTGATTAAATCTGCAGAGAAGAGTACTGAGTCAATGATCTTGCAATGGATTAGTTTATTTGTATCGAAGAAACCAATCCATTGCAAGCTCATTAACATAATACCCTTCTGTATAGTGCTTTTTCTTCAGATTTTGGTCAAATTTAGTTCATTGTTTCAAATCTAGCCATATACTAGACAAATAAAACACCTCATAAGAACTTTTGATGTGTGGAGCAAGAAATCCAATCTTTGGGTCACTACCACCTCTTGCAACATAACGTACAATGGCAACCATATTCTTTTCTTCTAAAGCATGACATAATGCAGAAAATGCTATTGCTGCATGCTAAAATTATACAATAGTAAGAATTAACATGAACAATATCATAATCCTTCCGGCTTCAAATCATAGAACTCAAATTGCTTAGCAAAACTGTTGATTCTCGGAAATGCTTAGCAATACTGGAATTTGGTTTGCAAAATGCAAAGTGCGACCCTTTAGTTTGTACCCTGTCCTTCTGATCAAAATTGACCAACTATTCATGGAGATGATGATGACAGTACTTTATTATGTGAGGTATTTTTTTGCTTAGTTGAGGGAGTAGTGATGCTGCATTGTTTACTTTTTTTCACTTACTTCATCACCAGGTTGAGGTACAAATATATGACAACCATTTCTACTAAATAAATGTCGCTCAATCTAGAATATAAATTTGACAAATTATTCAATTATTACGAAAACAATGACCAAAATAAGAGTAACTAATCACTGTGGAGGAGTGATTTTTGAGCATAGGCTACAAAGTCTGAAGCAATACTCGAAAAACCCTCCTCCACAATGATTATTTACTCTTAGTTTGATCAATGGAAAATAATTGCTAAGAATCAAATAACCGCATATTGCATTCACTGGGGAGGAGTGACTTTTCAGTGCAGGGTCAAGTTGCTATATCCAAAAACCCCTCCTCCAAAGTAATCATTTCAAACACAGAGAATTATATGCAATATTGATCCTGGGGCATTGCCACTGGAGAAGTTGCTTAAGACTCCTCCACAGATGATGTACACTCCTCCACAGACAACTACATGTAATGTCCGACAGCTATATTGAGGCTTGAATTTGTTACAACTGCATTAGCTCAATTTTCTTATATGAGAACACAAGAAGGTGGACCTACATACTTCTACCTTCAGAACGTCTATGCGATAAGTTGCTTAACTGCATAATACTCACATTATCTTGAAATGTGAAGCCGAGTACCAAACAGGCCTTTGACGTTTGTAATTTCATTGATTTTTGATCATCACTTGTCATCGGGACTAATGTTTTGCCATATCTATATGCTATAATAAAAGCAGATAAATGCAGAACAAAAATGAAATATAACAATAAAAACAAATGTGAAGAAGGGTGTAATGTCAAAGAATTTATAATTGATTGGTTTCTTAGAATGAGTAGATTAATCAAATAGAAGGTTGTTGACCTGGATGTATACAAAGTATAAGAAGCCCTGGAACCGAGGTTGTTGTATGCCAATTAATTGGAGCATTCAGAACTGATACATAAGATTTGTACTATGTATTATGGTTGAAATAAGAGCAAAATAATCACTGTGGAAGAGGGATTTTTGAGCATAGCTTTATGCTCCAAAATTACTCCTTCACAGCGATTACTCACTCTTGTTTCAACCACTGATGTATTCACAAGTGATAACTTTTAAACTGTCTGTATGTTATTATCAACATCGCTAACTTGGTACTCCTCTTTAATTTCATTATTTAGTAAAACACTGGCTGTACCTTGAGCAGTATTTTCTTTATCAACCTCAGTTTGATCTTCATCGTTTAAATGAAATGACCTTTGCGGCTCAACATTCATTGTGTCACGGTTAGCTGCACTCTCTGCTAATGCTGATAACTTCTTCCACGAAGCAGGCTTTTCTTCTGATGTCTATAAAAGTATCACAATGGTTATTATTATGCAAGAGTAAATTGTTAAAAGAGAAATCAAGAATTACAGGTTTATTGATCCCTTTAGATATTAAATATCATGGAAATCTATCCTTGTCATAAGTTTGTAGTGTCTTATCAGTCCCATTTTCCTATTCCTAAAGGCCGTTTTCCATATAGAGATATTTACTGCTTGGGCAGGAAAATACGGCACAGAATTTATTTCGAGCATGCACATTTGTAAAAAAATCTCAATTTATTCACAAATACGCATGCTCGAAATAAATTCAGCGCCACATTTTCCTGCCCGAGCAGTAAATATCTCCGAATGGAAAACGGCCTTAATACGGCTGTTTTTATTTTGGCATACTGTATTTATCAGAATAAAAGTACTAGGTACTCAAGAATTTAAGCAAAAGAATTTGCAGATTTTTCTGTAATCTGATTGTTTGTACTTGTTTCACTTAAAAAATTGACTTCAGTTCTACTTTGAAAGTTAATTTTTCTCTGCAAAAAATTTTCCTCTTAAATTTTTAAGCGATAAAAAACTAAATATATTATAGATAAACATTACGCCCATTTTCTTTTTCCCATATTTGGAAACTACAGATCCTTCTCCGCATACATAGTAAAACACTAAATTTCTCACCTTGACGTATGCATAAATATTAATTTTCAATGTTGATCCAATTTCAATTGGTCCTCGAAATGTCGTAACCAGTTTTCTTCTTCTTTTCTCAAAGAAACTTAGAAGTGGTAGAACTTCACTAAAAAATATTAATTTGCTAGTGGTAAATAAGAGTAAATAATCACTGTGGAGGAAAGATTTTTGAGCATAGCTTCACCTCTTATAGCCTAAAGCTATGCTCAAAAATATGTGATTATTTGCTCTTATTCAAGCACAGAGTAGTTTAAAAAGAAACAAACCTAAAGAGTTTTTGAGAAAATATTAATCCAGAATGTGACTTAAAGACATAATCGCAATCGAGGATTAATACCTTTCAATGTAAGTTTAGATTGTAGATGGCATATGTGCAACTAACTATTATTAGATGCCTGGTGTAAATTACAAGTTGAAGTGCGCAACAAAGGGTTGATGATGTGCACCAATCAATGTAAGCAAAAATAAGCACAGTGGGAGAGGATTGAGGGTGTACATTATTTACCAAAATGGATGTAATATCAACAATAGGAAATATTTCAAATCACACAACTCGATATAAGCATTTATATTACTTAGTAATGTAATAGGAAGCAGGTATTTAGTATTCAGCGACAAAAGTGCAATATTTATTTTGAATTCTCAGTGGTAATCATTGTGGCGGAAGGATTTTTGAGCATAGCTTGAGGCTCTGAACTTGTGCTCAAAAATCACTCCTCAACAGAGATTGCTTCTTATTTCGTCCACTGACATTAAGATACCTTATTGACATTCCTTCTCCATCTACTTGATCCAAAATATGTCGAATGCAGTTAACACCTTGTTTCTGTTAAAACCAGAAATACAATCCAGTTAAAATTTCCAGTTTTGACATTAACAAAAATAACACTTACTTAGATGAAAATAACACTACCTATGGAGGAGTATTTTTGAGTACTCTCCAGCTGATAATTATAATCATAAGCACTCATCCACAGGTGAGGGCAAGTAGTTATTTTCAGCCTTGGTTTTTGATAACTGCATTTTTATATTTGAATTGACATATAATTTTGTTTTTCTGACAACCTTTTGATTCAGAACTTTTGCGAATTTCTTTTCTTTTTGAAGAACATTGGAAATTATGTGAAAACTAGTATTTTTCTATGCAACTTTTTTTCTTCATTATTATAAAGTTCAAACGATATTTCATGAATAGATGCCAACTTGTTTAAAGAATCTCCATTTTAATGGCAGATTATTATACATTAAAACAGTACCTGTTGTGCTGACAATGATTTTCTGTTCTGTCCATCATTTTGATTATTACGTGAAGGTCCTGCCTGATCACCATTAGTACCATCACTTTCATCATCATCATCATCATCATCAACTTCAGGTCCACTATATAAATAATCACAAGTAAAACAATCATCTACATGTGGATTTACACTAGATGAAAAATAAAGCCAAAAGAAGACATCCCCCAGTAAAGTGGTTTTGGCAATGTTTCAGGATAACTAAGGTAGATTGAGGATTCATTTTGAGATGGCCACTACTAGGAGAGGGGATACTTTTTATCCTCTCCAGATCTCAATCCATCTAATGACGGGTGATACACCAGGTAGGCGGCAGTACTTCCAGGGATGTGGCTCAAAATCTTTACCCGAGCATGGTACCGCTTAACCACTGAGCCACTACTGCACAAATTAAGATCTGGCGAGGGTACCTCCCCTAGTAGTGGCCTAAGCCTTGAGAGGGCGGATGAACTAAAATAAAATCCATTGTTGTAAATACTTCACCTCCTTGGAAAACCTCGGCACAACTCATTTGACTATTACTTTTTGCTATTTATTTACTTTTTACTTTTTACTTGTTTAATTTATGTGCAATACTCCACAGGTGGGTTTTTCTACCAGGAGAATTAAGAGTTTTTGTATATTTGTTCCTTCTCAGTTTTTGTAATTTATGTTTTTGATATACATAAAAAAATAAAAAGAACAACGTTTTCAACGTTGTTCTAGCGTCTTTATTACCGACTTTGAACAGGTTTTTGCCCACTGGGTAGTTTTGTTCCTTATCATTTTTATGATAATTGGTACAATAAAAATAATTTGCCAGCTTGTTGACAAAAAAATTACTTACACGAAAATAAGATTGACATCATTAGCTTTTAAACCACCAATAATCATGTCTAATTGTTCTGCTGAAAATTCGCAACACATATTTGAAAACAGAATAATCTTTTGCTCCATCTTTCGTCCCCTAAATGAAAAGAAATGTCTTTCAATTAATGTTTAACAAAGCGGATGTTTAAATAAAATTTCCCTTTTTAACACTTACACAGTTAGGACACTAAATGATAATACCACCAACAGTCAAGCCTCAAAATAACCACTCCACTTGTGGAGGAGTGCCTTTAAAAAAAGTAGTTCTCACCTCCACAGGCAATGCCCAAGTTATTTTCAGGATTGAAGATTTAGCTTGTGTAAGCACTATGAATTGAGATTAACAATGTGCAGTGGTCAAAAAACAAGCAAAATAACAATGTGAAGGAGGGATTTTTAAGCATAGCTTCAGGAGTCTTTCTAGTCTGAAGCAATGCTCAATAATCACTTCTCCGCAGTAATTATTTGTTCTTATTTCGACTGCTGATGTGAAATTTAAACTTACATGCATTTCCTATGGAGATGGTCAAGTGCGACAACAATTGCATCAATAACTAACACAAGAGGTTAAGGATTAACATTCAAACAAACTTAAATTGGATACACAGGCTTAAAACAAATATGAGAACGTAATGCTATGTCAATGAGCTTGCAATTGATTAGTTTCTTCTCCAGTGGTTGAAGAGCACATACTACTGTGGAAGAGTAAGTTTTGAGCACAGCTTCAGTCTACAAACCCTGAAGCTATGCTCACAAATTCCTACTAAACAGTGATTATTTACTCTTATTTCGACCACTCTTCTCCATATATAATAATTTGAAGATAGTCCCTAACAAGAGAGGTGCGCTCCTTTAACTACAAAGAAGGATAAATTATTTATATTGTACTAAATTTGACTGACTGTGTAAGTCTGAAAAGATACAATCTCCTTGTGAATTTCCTAAAAATACAATCAAACATAAAAGGTTAAAACAAGCAACCAAACAGAATTTTTCTTTTACCACCTGTCAAAAGTTTGGTTACTAAGGGAAAATTTAGGCTTGAAAAATCCCCAGTAGGAATAGGGTTAACATAACAGAATGAACTTATTTAGGCAAACACATATCATACCTAGAAGATAATCCATGTACCTACTTCTAAACGCTGTATACTATTTACATCCACTATTATTGTCATTATGTGCAAACTAAATACCAGTGTTTGGGCAAATAATCACTGTGGAGAAGAAATTTTTAAGCATTGCTTCAAGCTTTATAACCTGAAACTATGCTAAAAAATTGCTACTATACGGAGATTATTTTGTTCTTATTTCAGGTGCGCGAATTTAAAATTGAGCGAAAAATAATCCGTGCAAAAAGTAAATTAATAAAATATTTCAAAACACCAAGAAAGTATAACAAGCCTCAATATAATGATTGGACATCACCTGTGGAGGAGTGTTTTTTAGTATAGTCTTCAGCTTTGCAGCTTTGTTATATTGAGGCTTGAAATATTTCTTATTGCTATGTTCTCACAGGTTATCACAAGTTAAACGCATGAATTTAAAACTGAGCGAACATAATTTTGCTTAAGACCCGCAAATTTAAAGCTAAGCTAAAATTAGTTTAAAAACAAGTAAGGTACACAGGATATCATAATACCACATAATATAATCAACTGCAAGAGAATGCTTTTCTATGCATTACTTCTTACCTGGAATTATTTGCTCATTGACAAATTTTAATAATGGCAAGTCCATGACACCCATCGCCTTTGCCATTGTAATATTTTTATACTCTTCATCACTTTGCTCGTTTAATGCATTAGAAGTCCCTAAGAAAGATGCATAAAATAATTTGATCTAACAATCTATTGGACTTCTTTATACTGAAGATTTCAATCAATACTTCTTCTGAAATACATCTATCCCTAAGACACTTTCAGTGGTCAAAAGTTAGAAAAATAATCACTGTGCAGAAGTGATCCTTAGGCATAGTTTCAGGCTATAAAGCTTGAACCTATGCTTCAAAATCCCTCCTACAGAGTGATTATTTACTCTTATTTTGACCGCTGATTCCTGAGAGCAAATGTACATTTTGACTTTTTTCCATTAAACAAAGCCTTATGCAGCCATACAACAGGAATTGTATGTATAATGACAAGTATTCACGCCAGCTGCTTTGCCTTTGAATATCTTCTCTATCTTTTAATATCTAATACACATCAGGACTTAGTCTTTACCTGCTTGTTTTTAACTTCATTATATAAAAATAGCAACTGTAAGGGATGGTTTTGATGTTTGTAAAGGTTTATTTTCACATACATTTTTTTCAGAGAGGAGAGAAATAATTGAGCATGGACTTACTTTTAAGCATGCACAGTTTAAAATCATTCATCAAATGTTACTTTGCGCTTCTAATCTCGCACAGCTGAAGAAAGTTAAAGTGACTTCAACTTTTTCTCTCATTTGAAATTATTCTGCGCGGAATAAATATTTAAGCTAATTAAAACTTTTTAAAACGGTCACATGTGTAAACAGAAAATACATACAAAATTGATAGAAAGTTTTGCGAAATATTTAAATTGCTAATTTTAAGTTGATAGAAAGTTTCGTGAAAAATTTAAAACTTATTTAATACAAGAATAGATGGATGCTCTTTGCAATACTGCTTATCTTAAACGTCTGGAACAAGTCTCAAGCTCTCTCTTTATTGAAGACTTCATTATCACTGGAGCAACCCAATTTAATATTTTTTCCAGTTTACCAGGGGACATTCTAAACTGTTTGAAAAAAATTTATGGTCGAAAAGTTTTAAGTCTTTCACAAGAAGGTGAAATTCGCCTTTTTTCTTTCTATCAAGAAAATATTTGTCGGACCCAAAAGGCTTTTTCTTTCCCAAACTCTTCTTCTTAAAAGCAATAAAGTTAGAAGTCTTCTCCTTCTATCCACTGCAGACATAGTTGTTTTGTTTGTTTATAAAAGTCATTTCACTAGAATGGAAATTGATAAATAATTCCGAGAGTATTTTTTTCTCGCGTAAAAATTTATCACGTTATTTTTCTCTAAAAAATCAGTCTTAATAATGACTATCAGTGTTTGAAATAAGAGAAAATAAGTCACTGCACAAAAAGGAAGTTATTGCATTCATTGCATAGCCTTCTTCCACAGTGATTATTTGGTTCTTAATTCGAACACTGACTTGTTCAAGCCTTAATAGGATTGTTTTTCAGTATAGTTTTCAGCTTAAAAGATGCTGAAAACTACAGTACAATCTCAATGTAACAAACTCTGAAGAGAAATCAAAAAAAGGTTTTATAAGGAGTTTTGTGTTGTTATATGGAGATTGTACTGTACTATATTGTTTAACTATAGTGTAAGGATAAAAACACTCCTCCACAGGTGATGCCCGACAGCTATTTTGAGGCAGTAATGTCTAACGCATGCATGTATATGGAGCAGGGCTTGAAATAACAGCCGGTCATCATTGTGGAGGAGAGATTTTTCAGAATATATATTCAGCCAATTTTGCAGAAAATATTCTAAAAAATATCTCCTTCACAGTGATGCCCAGCTGTTATTTAAAGCCCGGATGGAGCGTTATTAAAAATAGTTTTTATCGACAAAATATTCATAATAATGACTCGTTTGAAAGAACATTACCGTCAGTTCCAAACAAAAGCAATGCTAATTCATCCTTGGTTTTCTTTGTGTCAGCAAATATCTAAAGTTTACAAAATAATAGTGCAGGCCTCTGAATTCACGTCGGCATTCCTCTGTGGAGGAGCATCTTTGGAGACTCATTTGAGACTCA
>JAULBZ010004484.1:0-14688 GCA_032360805.1 Neoturris breviconis | reverse complement strand
GTAAGAAATTAAGGACCTAGCTGAATAAAAACGTGTACCTATACGCTAAGGCAAGATATTAAATAATTTGTCTATTGATAATTATTTGATTGGAATATAAATGCAACATAATCCACGAAATATATATTTTTCGTTTTCAAGAACATACGTGAAGGTTACCAATTTTCGCTGGAACATATTCTCGCGAATTTCGTGATTTTTGGCTATTTTTGAGAAGAAAAAACATCTGTAAATTATTTTTAGATGTCATATTCGCAAATATAAATACCCGCGAAAAATATAAAAATGGCCGTTCGCAAAAATAAAGTTTTGAATGTTCTAATAATAACAACTGAAACACATAAAAATACCATACGCAAGCTATACGGGTTGACCAAATTTGACTTTGAACAAAGTGTAATTTTGACGGATATTTCAAGCGGTTTGTCAATCCAACTCTGGCATTGGGAAGTTAATACTCGCAAAATGCCAAAATAATTGCTCGCAAAAATTAGTACCTCATCAAGATATATAAAGAACGTCGACCAATACATACTGTAACAAAACTTAAAATTTCTTTCTTAAAACAAACATAAGGAACACAATTCTATTGTTTTATGTCCCATAGAATTTTTGCAAAAAATAGGTTTATTTTGGTCGGGTTACGGACCAGACATTTTATTTTAGCACGCTAGACTCGTTTTATCAAGACTGGTTTCTATATCATAGCATGATACAAAGTAACGTGTCGATGTCATCTCTAACTATATTTATAAGGAAATAAGTTAGATTTTCTTGAGTTCATAATTACACTTTCCTTTTTATGGGTTTCCTGATTCCATTTTGTTTCAATCCTGAATACGTAAAGGTGAAACAAAACCGCATTTCGAAAATAAACAATGCGCAGGCCAGACAAGCCAAAGCAGATGTACGTCCATCACATACACAACATCACAGCGTGAAACAAATGGTTAATACAGTCTCGTACGGCTCTTTCTCTTTTACGCCTGTCCTTTGCAATAAAACATAGGAATCGTGCCAATGCTACCAGTAGAAACCAGGGTTCATCTCATGAAAAAAATAGTCCATTGTAAAAAATCGCACGCTACCAGTTGAATATTTATATTAACACGCTTTTGAGTCACATTGTCTGTCCTGCCCGTATAGTAAGATTTTATTCTTTTCCGATATCCTTCGAATCCGCTTGTAAAATTCGTGTTAATGTCGTTGGTTGTAGCATTGCCCGCAAATAACCAGAAAGAAAAATAACACACAAAAATAAAATCCGTTTGAATTATGGGGAAGTTACTGAAGTTTTCTAAACTCACATTTTGCAGATCGCGATAAAAGAATACCTAAACACTGGGTATCAATCTTAACCCTATTCAATAATAATAACAATAATAAAAACAATAATAATAATTTTGAAAAAACGTTTTTTCGGTACCTAGGAATAATTTTTCCCTAGCATTTTTGACAGGTGGTAAAAAATTTTCTTGTCATTTTTGCTTGAAAATCATTTTGGTATATAATTTAGACGCACTTACAATTCGCGCGTAATGCATTCAACTTGATTTCTTTCAAACCAAATTCGAAATTGCACATGCTGAAAATAACCTGATTTTATTCCAAACCAGAACATCCGGATTTATTAAGACCTATTCGAAATTGATCCTCCGGGTCCGGGTCCTAGGTCCGGGTTCTTGATCCGGATCCTGATTCCTACTTTTCCGGTATACTGTAACCAGAAACAAAAGTTAGCAAAAAGCAAAAAATATTATTTTGGTTTTTGCCAAATATATAAATATTATCTGCTCTAAAATAGACCTGCTCTAAAATATTACTTCAGACGGTGGTTCTCATGAAGTGAACGGTGGGCACAAACGGTGGTGGCAGAAGGCTGTGGAACGGTGGATTTCCCCATTCAAAATTACCACAACTTGATACGCGTAAAAAAAATACGGGAAAAAGGATTCGATATTATCTATATCTATATCTATCTATATATATCTATATTAGAAGGGTGAATTATTAAATCACTCGTTGAAAGTGCCCAACAATAAGGAGCGTTATAACATAAGGGTTATAGAAACACCCATTAACTAATTATGCTACACTGTGTTTCATGCAACAGCATTCTTCAGGCATACATTATTAATTGATCTAAATGTAAATAAATGTAAATAAGTATAACTTACAAACAAAATAAAGAGAGAATATATACATAAAATCAATACTCATCCTACACCGTTTTTTTTCACACTTTTTATCAATAATTTTATTTGATGACTGTTTGAAGATCGTCCTGAGATGATATATTTGCGAGCACGAAAATAGTTAAAAGTTTCTTCATTTTTGCGACACGGTTTTATTTAAAAGCTCCATCCGTTAAACGGTTGTTTACTTAAATAAGTTGTAAATAAGTTACAAATATCGGTGACATATATATGTACACATGACATCAATGTACTACATATATATAGGAATGTTCAATTAGTTACGTATCTTGTACTATTTGGAGAGATTTATTCTGATTCACATTTTTGTTTTATTTTAGGGTATATACATGTACACAGTATTTATTTAAACAACAGAGTCTGCAAGATGCTCGTGTTTGTAACCGTTTCATTACTAGAAAGCTGATAGAGGTTTTATTTATATATAATGGCAATGTCGAAAACATTAGTTAAGTTAAATGAGGTGCGTCAAGTTTGTGTCAGATGTATGTTCAATTCAGCCAGTTATGTTTCTTATCAACGCACAATCCGTCCATCATTAATCCAGCGCACGTTGTTATCGTCGGACAAAAATATATATTATGTCCTTTCAAAAAACAGTAAAAGAACTTCTACAACACGTCCACAAAGCAGTCTTCAATTTGATGAGATTATCACCAAAGATAGATTAATATTGCTTGGACTTGGAGGTAATAGTATACTAAATTCATTAATCTATACTTACTGTACTGTATCATATCAGTGTTCGAAATAAGAGCAAATAATTGCTCTGGAGGAATGCTCAAAAATCACTCCTCCACAGTGATTATTTGCTTATATTTGGAACATTGCATAATTTGTAAACACAAATCTTTTTAACATAAACTTTTGTCAAATATTGCAAAGTTATGCACCCCATGCTTTACACGATACAAATGCAGACTTTTGTATAAACATTTTGAAATATTTAGTCATTTTCTGTACCATAGGTACATGTATATGTACCATAATTTTTGCATTTATTATTTTGCAAGCAAGACACAAGATTACGGTCGGACATCACCTATGTGTAAGAGTATTTTTTTTAGTACAGTTTTTAGCTTTGCAGCTGAAAACTGAACTCAAAAAACATTCCTGCACAGGTGAGGTCCGACTGTTATTTTGAAGCTTGAGAAGTATTTAATTTTGCATTTACAAATTTTTGTGAAGGATACAAAATACATTTTGCGAATTTAGATTTTTTTGTTTGATTTCGTGTGTACTAATTTTCATGAATTGCGAAAAATATAGTCACAGTAGGAAACACGGATAGTATGTCGCTAGTACTCTACTCAAGTAAAAAGAAGGAATTAGACTAAGGGAACAAATCGAAGGCATTTCCATCTTATCAGATTTTTCATGCCTTGAAATCTTTTGTCACGATTTGCATTTCACTCTTTGACGGGCGGGCATGAAAATTTGGGAAAAATTATACCTCCGAAGATTAATACGCCTAACCTAAAATCTATATTTTGATTGTCAAACAAGAATAAATAATCATTGTATGAGTAATGTTTGAGAACAGGTTCAGGCTATCCTGAAGTTGTGTTGAAAAATCACTCTTCCACAGTGATTATTTGCTCTTATTTTATCAATGTTGTTCCAGGTTATATTTATATATTAATATTATTATTTTTTAGTAATTGTTGTTGGTTGTTTAGTTGGTTGGGACAAAATCAGTGCAGAATCTCGTCAGCATAAAATCTTAGTGAAAAAGTTACACACCACTGTTTTAACGGCTCAGGTTTAATCTCTTTTCAGCGCTCGAAATAAAAGTATACAGTGATTTAAATAAGAGTAAACAATCACTGTGGAAGAGGGATTTTTGAGTATGCTCAAAAATCACTCCTCCACAGTGATTATCTGCTCATATTTTGACCACTGCTGCAGAGGTGTAGTTATTGAGCATAGCTTGAGTAGACACCTATAAAGCTACACTGAAAATGTACTCCTCCACCGTGATTATTTGTTCTTGTTTTGAGCATTGTATTGATCCACGATGATTGGGTAAATGTATTGCATATGTATTATGATGTCAACACCTGTGGAGGAGTGTTTTTTAGTACAATTTTTAGCTCCAAATTTAAAAACTATAATAAAAAAACCTGTACCATAGGTGAGTGAGATTGTACTGGGCTGAGGCTTAAAATTTCATAGAGTAATGTCAATGTAACATCAGATGCTATATTCTTCTAGAATTCTGTCAAGGATGAGAAGTATGAGGAAGCTATTCAACTATATCGTGAAGCCAGAAGGCTGGTTGATCAAGTCACAATGAGTAGTACTACTGTTCAAAATAAAGTAATTCTCAATATTGCTGATCAGGTAAATAAACTCTTACTGTATTACTTTGAATACCTTATTAAAAGGAAACTAATTTTTGCAGAGTTTTAATTTGCGGAGTAGAAATTTGAATTTTTTGCATGTCTTTAATTTCACACTGAAGCAATACAGGAATTTTTTGCGGATCTTTAAGTTCGCAGTGCAGCAATTTCAGATATTTTTGGTTTTTCAATTGCTGCATTTCTTTGTAAATTTCATTAAAAACATAAATTCAATGCTATTCTTGACAGTTATTTTAACTTATAATTTAGCGATGAAATATACTGTATTTTTCACTGGTTTTTAATTATACTGTATTTGAAATTTTACTGCTCTCCTCCACTGTGATTTGATATAATTGTTTATTTGAACTGAGACTTTATCAACTTAATAAGGACATGAAATTCAAATGCCATGCAAAATTTGGGTGTTTATCCTTGATATGAAATTTCACTACTCTCCTCCGCAGCAACTTGACATTGCTTTACCTTAATAAAGGTGTTTCAATAGTTTATTTGACCTGAAACTTTATCAACTTATTAAGGACATGAAATCCTAATGCCATGTAAAATTTGTGTGTTTATCCTTGATATGACATCTCACCACCCTCCTCCACAGTGACCTAACATAATTTTTTATGTTCCAATTGTTTATTTCACCTGAAACTCTACCATCACAATAAAGACATTTCAAACACTGTGTAATGTGTGTATGCAAATCACACTTATGTGCTTAGTTTTTTTTGCGATATTGCAATTCATGAATTTTTTGGGAGTTTTTAATTTCACGAAATTCTGCGAAAACTGCCAAATGTATTTCCCACCAAAATTAATTCCCTTAAGGTAATCGCTGAGGGCTGGCATCTATGTAATTTCGAGATTTTTGGGAATCGTCAACAGTAATCAGGGCTGTGTTTATTTCAAAATTTTATCAAAGACATATTTTTCTTTTCTGTAGTTTCATTGAAGTACAAACATTTAGCAATAAAATCATCTTCATCGTCACTTTTATTTGTTTATGCATTTATTCCTTAAATTCATGACCGTTTATTCGGTATCTTTTGCAAATGTTATTCTAGGTTCTATTACTGAATCCAAATGTATTTGAGTTTTTCTTAAATTTGGTATCAAATTTGGTACATATAACTATAAGGCAGCCTTTATATGGACCCCTAAATGAGTTTCACCCTAAATGATCTTGCATTTGATTATGAAGTACTAATCATACAAAGAAACCAATCAAATCCAAAATCGTTTATGGTGAAACTCATAAGCAGTTCTTTATGTAAATATATATAAGTCATAGATTTTTACCTTCAAAATGATTCTCAGATCATAGCAGGGCCAAATTGTTCAAAAGACGATTAGTTTAATCCTCGATTAAATAGTCTTTTCGCATCATTTAATTTGTAGAAAGTAGTTTTAGTTCAGGGTTAATCCTAGATTAGTATTAATCGACTTTCGAACAACGGGCCCCAGTAGTGTGGAACTAAGTAATTAGAACAATTTTTATAATACTGTTTCTTATTTCTTAATTTAGCTTGGGCATTTAGCATTTGAACTTGGTAATTGGGAGGAGGTTAGTCAACTGTTTTTATAATATCGATTTCATGTGATGCCTATGATACAGTGCTAGATTTGCATAAGATGCTCAAAATTCCTGTCTCCACAGTGATTATTTGCTCATTTTTGGGTACTGTCTGTATTAAATAATTACAGGTGGATCTCTAGTAGGCGAATTTGTTTGCATGAATTGTTTAAATGAAGCCATTACATTGGTTGAAATGCAATGGCTGCATTTAGAATTTGCATGAACGATTTGCCTAGTGGAGATCCATCTTAACTTAAACAACATCATTCTGGTAATGTAGTACAGATGATATGGTTAAAAATTTCACATTGGAAGCTTCCTGAATTTATCTATTCTTGTTAGACTATTTTATTCATAGAACAGTAGTAGACTTTTGCTAATATTTCAATGATAACGATCAACCAACATAAAAACCGACTGGTAGATTGTTGCTCGATCTTTGTCTGCCAAAATAAAATGATTTCATAAAGTTTATTTGCTTTGAAAGCAGACAAAACATTTGTGAGAGGGTCGTCCAAGGTAGACTGGAAAACATCTTTGTAGTGCACCAGATTTGTTGAGGAAAACATGGAAGTTACATATTGTTTTTGTCGCAATAAAGAAGTTTTTACTTCTTTGATATTTGTCCTTTTCACCTCGCTTGGTTCTGTAACTCTGCTTAGATAATCCGAAATTAACCGGTTATTTGCCAAAGAAAAGTCTGGCAAATTGAGGTATTTTCTTATAAAAGAGAATGAGATCCTGTTGTCTTATTTCTTTTCAAAATCTAATGCTGGGCCTAATCCTGGAATGAGGCTAGAACAGTAGAATAAGGAGCCATCTCCAAAATTCGTTACCAAAAGTATATATTTTAGTAGCTTTGAAAAAGTGAAATTCAATAAATTCAATAAACGTAGTAACCATTGATTCAGCACTCTTCTCTATTCGAATACAGTCTTTTAAGGCGGATTTCCACTAGATACGAATTCTAAATGAAGCCATTGCATTGGTTGAGAGTGACCTTTCAACCAATGTAATGGCTTCATTTAGATTTCACACATACAAATTTGGCTAATAAAACTCCACCATAGACTTACTCCACGATGTGGGTTCTTTGCCAGTCACTAGAATTATTATGTATTGATTATTATTGTTTCCAGGCAGAAGTTTTTCTAAAAGAGACAGAAAGAGTCATGCTAGATTGTGGTATTGATAAGGTAAAGTTTTATGGTTTCAGCGTTCGAAATAAGAGGAAATAATCACTGTGGAGGAGGAATTTTAAAGCAAAGCTTTAAGATTTGTAGCCTGAAGTAATACTCAAATATCACTCCTCTGCAGTGATTATTTCCTCTTACAGTATTTTGAATGGGAATATGGTTCCTAATTAACATAATGTTTTTCGAATATACTTCAAGAGAAGAAATTTTGCTCTTGTGAGAAATTGTGAAGCTTGAATAAGAACAAGTCATACTCCAAAATCACTTCTGTGTAGTAATTATTTTGAGTTATCTCAAAATAGGATTAAATAATCACTGTGGAGGAGTGATTTTTAAGTATAGGTTCAGTCTAGAAGCCTGAAGCTCTGCTTAAGAATTACTCCTCCACAGTGATTATTTAATTTTATGTTTATCATTAATCTTGTTCAGGATGATGATGTTTATATTGAAATTATGCTGAGGTTAGCAAAAATAGATGCAGTATTTGAACGAAAGCAAGAAGCAATGGATAGATTTAGTTTTTGTATTACAAGCTTGGAAAAGAAAATTTCAGTGCAAGATATATATAATGAAGAATGCTCGGAAAGGTTTGGGAGATTTTTAAAACTATGAATGTGAAGAGTGTGAAGCCAAAGTCTTGCAATTGATTGATTTCTTCGGTTCAAATAATTAATCAATTGCAAGCTTTTTTGACATGCAGTATCACCCTTACTTATTTAAGAATTTATACAAATCTACTTTGTTGCAAAAATTATCGTGGTTAGAGCAAGCCTGAATATAACTGCTGGACATCACCTGTGGAGGAGTGTTGTTTTAGTATAGTAGCCAAAATGTTGTGTGTGTGCAGTACTGAAACTGATTATTGCCTAGTAGTATATACACAATAAGTTGTAAAAGGTAAAGCATAAGGTAAAAGCTCTTTCTTTTAATTCATTTATTATAGATTGACATTATACGGCATGGCATTAACTGAATTTGGAACCTACACAAGGTTACTTGGCATGTTAGATGAGTCAGAGAAAGCATTTTCGAAGGCTTTAAATATATGTAGGAGTGTGCTGGGTCCTAATCATGAACAGGTATGCAGCCTTGGATATCACTGCTGGAGGTCACCTGCAGAGGAGTGCTTTTTTAGTATAGTTTTTAGTTTTGAAAAAACACTCCTCCACAGGTGATGTCTGGCAGTTATATTTAGGCGTGGGATTGTCATCGTGAACATTAATCGTGGATTTTTTTATAGTCTGGGAATTATAGCACTCTCTGGTTTTTAACGTTGTTCTAGCGTCTTTACTTTGAACAGGTTTTTACTTAACGTCTTTATTGCTGACTTAGAACAAGTTTTTGCCCACTGGGACATATTCATTGCAAGCTTGTTGACTCAGTATTCTCTGTATATGGAGACATGATACTGGAATTCAATGTTTCAATAGATATTCCATACGTTGCCATTTTCAAATTATGCTTTATACTATATATATTATATACAAACCTGCATATAACTGCTGGATATCACATGTGGGCGAGTGTTTTTTTGAGTAAACAAGAACACGCTCCTCCACAGCAAATAATATTGTATACAGGTAAAAGGTATTTTGCATATACATATAAAATATTATTTTTAGCCCACCAAACAAAGTTTGGATGGGCTATTGCTATCACTTTGCGGTGGCGGCGGTGGTCCACTTTTCTTAATAGACCATGTTCCCGAAGTGCTAGCATATTGAAACAGCCATTCGTGGCAATATTCAAGAAAGGCTATATCCAAATTGCATTTTCGGTCCAATTGACTGAAAAGGTGTAGTCCCATCCTGAAATTTGGTTATGGCATTCTAGGTAATATTACGAGACCGCTGGCCAAATCTTTCTTGATTTCGTCAATTTGGGACTGAGTATCGGCAAAAAAGGGATTTTTTTAAAAGTGGAGACCAAAATGATCAATGATGAATTCTGTTTTTTTAAGAGCTTGACCAGAGTCATATTTAGACTTAAAAAATTTTATCAATATTTTTGATTTCTATTAGACTTTGACCACATTCACCAAAGTGATCAATTTATGATTTTTGTTGACTTAGAAAATTTTAGAATTTTTTTCACTGTTTATAAGGATATGATCAGAATTAAATTTAGACTTAATAAATATTTTGAAAAATAATCATGATGACATGATGATAAGTGATATTTTTTGTAAAAATTTGAAGTCTCCATTTTGATTTTGGGAAGCTTCCTTTTTCAATTTTGAAATAAATATATAATGTGAACATTACATTTAAAATAAAGCTTTTATAGTCTAAAAGTTTTATAATAAATGTAATGTTATGTTAATGAATTTATATTTACTATTCCCATTGCGAATTAGAAGTAAAAAATATTTTATTATTTCATAATAAAATTAAACTAGCTTTAAGTCCCCTTTCCCCCGCAAATTGCGGGAATCAATATATTTTCTATTCTTTTGAGCTCTTTATGATGTAACAAATTTAGAAATTTGTCCTAAGCCTGATTGGCCCTGTTGCGGGGGTCACAATCTCTTTTTTAATATACCAAAAACAGTCCTTCTCCCCCTCGCCAAGATCCCTGCTCTACTGTGGATCATAACTTATTTCCCATTCACTAACCAAGGTATTGAGGCCATCAGGTCTGATATTGTACCAAATACTTCTTTAAAGGGTCATTAAGTCAGGGTCCTGAGGGTCCTAGGGCAAAGATCCCGAGTGCAAGGTCCTGGTTTCGGTGTTGCTTATGGGTCAGGGTCGCCTTGAGTCCTAGGTTCAGGGCCCCAGGGCCAGAGGTCAGATATCGTACCAAATACTTTTTTAGTAAAGTTTACTAAACTTTCCAATTGTTTTTACAAAAAAGTTATAAATTTTTTCTGTCATGTCCATAATTATAAGTTATTTTAAGGTTGAAGTATGCTTTATTATACATAGATATATACATGATATATAATGCTATGATGTGTAATGATGTATGAAATCTGTATATTATGATGTATGATGTATAGTGTGTTTATGCAATTCATATCAACTGTGGAGAAGTTATTTTTAGGCGTGGCTTCAGGCAATGATATGAAATTTCACTACTCTCTATAGTAATTTGATGTAGTTTTACCTTGATAAAGGTGTTCCAATTGTTTGTTTGACCTGAAACTTTATCAACTTAATACTGTAAGGACATGAAATCCTAATGTTATGTACAATTTGTGTGTTCATCCTTGTTATGAAATTTCACTACTCTACTCCACAGTGACCTGACATAATTTTACCTTGAAAAAGGTGTTTCAATTGTTTATTTGAACTGAAACTTTACCGCATCTTAAAAACATATTTCAAGCACTGTATAATGTGTGTATTGGAATCATTTATGTGCTTAGGTTTAATTTTCACTTGGTTTGATGGGCTACTTTCAATACCGTACCTTTGATTATTTTTGTTTCAGACTTCTGTGCTAGCAAATGATTTAGCCACAGTGTACGACGAGAAAGGGAGATATAACAAAGCTATTCGCTTAGCAGAAAAAGCAATCAAGATAGCTGGAGAAACCACACCTGAAAATTTGGCTACATATAAATACAACCTTGGTCATATCTTAATGCATAAGGGTAAGTTCGCTGCAAGTTTGAATTGTTCCCTATTTTACATGAGGAGGGGGGGAGGGCAGCGTCTATAATTTAGTTACAGTTTTGAAAATTAAAAAAGTTCCAAAAATTTTAATGTGTACACCCTGTTTTTGGTCCGGGGTGCAAAATTTTGGTCCAAATTTATTTAAAGTTTGTGTTCTTTGCTTGTAACGCCCAAATATCAGTTAAATTTATTAAAAATTGCTTTATAGGGGGTCACAATCTCTTTTTTAATATACCAAAAACAGTCCTTCTCCCCCTCGCCAAGATCCCTGCTCTACTGTGGATCATAACTTATTTCCCATTCACTAACCAAGGTATTGAGGCCATCAGGTCTGATATTGTACCAAATACTTCTTTAAAGGGTCATTAAGTCAGGGTCCTGAGGGTCCTAGGGCAAAGATCCCGAGTGCAAGGTCCTGGTTTCGGTGTTGCTTATGGGTCAGGGTCGCCTTGAGTCCTAGGTTCAGGGCCCCAGGGCCAGAGGTCAGATATCGTACCAAATACTTTTTTAGTAAAGTTTACTAAACTTTCCAATTGTTTTTACAAAAAAGTTATAAATTTTTTCTGTCATGTCCATAATTATAAGTTATTTTAAGGTTGAAGTATGCTTTATTATACATAGATATATACATGATATATAATGCTATGATGTGTAATGATGTATGAAATCTGTATATTATGATGTATGATGTATAGTGTGTTTATGCAATTCATATCAACTGTGGAGAAGTTATTTTTAGGCGTGGCTTATTTTATTTAAAGTTTGTGTTCTTTGCTTGTAACGCCCAAATATCAGTTAAATTTATTAAAAATTTCTTTATAGAGAGGAACTATCCCTGATTGCAAGAGTTTGTAGTGTTTTACACAAATTTTATGTCAAAGATGAAGTATAAGTAAATTCTTGGCTTTTGAAAAAAAAATGCTGGCGTCAGCAAATGTTGAAAAATGTTGACTGTTTTGGGAATTATTTTGATATAAATTGACGTACGTAAGTGACGTAGAAACTAAGTTTAGGGAAATTTTAGAACTTCTAGCATGTTTAGATCAAAAGTTAAGTGGTTAGGGGGTAGGTACATGTTCACCGAATACCCCTTGTAAAATAATATAGTTTAGAAAATTTTCAGCGGATAGGAAAAAGACAAAACAAAAAGTTGAAATGTTTTAACTCTGAAAAACTGAAATGTTTTAGCGTAATTTAATTAGTATTCTTTTCGTTACAGGCGATCTTGGAAAGGCAAGAAAGTTATTACGTGAAGCATTACAATTAGCTGAAGAAAATGAGGATGACGAAACTAAAGAATTAATCGAATCAAGTATTATGAAACTCGATGTCCCATCTTCTTAATACCAGATCCCATGTTCTATATGGGAAATAAATAAGACACATTTTTAAGAGTTCAATAAAGTTTTTTTTGTAAAATAATGGTTATACTCAACCGTGCTTATTCATTCGGTTGGCTTCAGAAGCAACCGTACTCATTCATTCGGTTAAATACACTGGATGAAGATCATTCATTCGGTTAAATACACTGGATGAAGATATTTTAGCCAATCATCAATTGTAATTATTATTTTTGAAGGGTGAAAGAAATACATCCTTCAATCTTCTCACTCCAGTTAGTATTATTCCATGTCATCGAGTCAAAAATAACGTGAATTAAGGGAATTAATCTTGAGGTGTATTGATTTTCGCCAAAATAATCACAATCATGTGACGTCAATCTACCAATGGAATGTCTTGTTTTGGCTTTCACAGCGAATTTAACGCCTCGTGGAATTCAACCTTAACCCTATTATATATGAACCCTTAACCCTATTATATCTGAAGGTGTACTTTCAGTACTCTCCTCCACGTATATGAAATATTCATCCATAATTATGCTATGCTTACACAATAGTTATGCAAGTTTTGCCCCCTCCATATATTCAACGTACATGAAAAAGCCCATATAATAAGGTTAACACTGTTTCTATCACGTGAACCATGCTTAATGCACACATGCGCCTAAATTTTCAATGCGCTATATGATAAGAAACACGACTCAGAATCAACGCGAAAAATATGGCATGCTTTGGCGTTGTTTGGACATTGTTTGAACGTCTCGTGTTCTCATTGGATAAAGTTTTATGAGTCTCGTGTTCTCATTGGATAATGTTTTATAAGCTGTAATATAACAAATTATCTTTTAAAACCTCAACATAGATATAAGAACTTTATTTTTGGGTGGCAAATGTGGTTACCGTAAGTCTTATATTTATATCGACTTTCTTTTTAATCCCGCCCACTAATAAACGCCCCTTGTAAATTATTTTATAAACGCCTTCTCTCCAATTAGGGCGTTAATTATAGAAATTCATAAAGAGTGGGCAAAAACTTGTTCAAAGTCCGCAGTAAAGACGCTAGAACAGCGTCGAACGATAAATTCGTGAAATTTAACACCGCAGGCGTGTAAGAATCTACGATAACTTTTCGTAACAAACGTTTTAGTGGGTAAAGCATACAGTGGAGTCTCTATAAGACGCGCACCTTATAAGGCGGAGTTAACAACATAGTCAACGTCCACTAAATCGAACCCTCAAGGGAATAAGTTGTTTGTTCGATATAGCGATTGCTCAAATTCAAACTCCGGGGACAGAAGAATGATGACTTCAGCATTCAACATATTTTATAATTGACATTTTATGACAATTTGCTGTTGTAGCTACCGTAGCTATCGTTGCAATCGTAACAACATTACTATCGTCCCAATCATAACATCGTTAATATCGTAGCAACGTATCAATCGTAGCTATCGTTGCTATCGTAGCAATCCTATCAATCGTAGCAATTGTCGTAGCAACGTAGCAATCGTTGATATCGTAGCAATCGTATCAACCGTTGATATCGTATCAATCGTTGATATCATTTACATCGTAGCAATTGTACCTACATCTACAGGGGGTATTCTATAGTTGCTCTCAAACAATGTATTCGAAACAAATAAAGTTCGAATTAGCGAATTACAACATTACGTGTTACAATGAACTTTTTATACAGCGGACAGTCGTAAAGCAGGGCACATTTTGTGTTCACGAAATGAATACCTTAATTCACTCAAATTTCGCGCAACTTTAATTTTCGCGCACCCTAATAGAGGTCATAAGAAATTAAAGAAAAGAGTTAAAATAAATAAGACGCAATTCATGTAATAAACAACTTCTTCCTCTTAGATTTTCACATATCTATTTTTCGCGTGGCTTAGTGCGTGAAAAATGTATATTTTTGCGCAACCAATTGTTCGCGCAGCAGCCTTGCGCGAAAATTAGATGTGCGCAAAATTTAAGTGAATTAAGGTAATCGCATCTAAAATATAAGCGGATAATTAAAACATTTTTATTCCTTTTGCAGCCTACATTTATTATTTGCATCATTAGTTATGTATACTCGTCGTAGACAGTGTTCTACCCCATTTCTTGCTAACAATTCACATGTTTTAAAAACAAACTTTTAAAGCCAATGTTGTTGAAAGAAAAAAATCGTATTTGCTCTTCACCGGTGCTACCCCTTCACATAAATTATGAGACATTTTACGAATTTTAGCAAATAATACACACCACAAGTAAAACGTACGTACTGAAAATGACACTTAGATTTACCGAGTAGACTTATGAACTACTTTAAGGGCAGAAACTTTCGCGGGAAGAAACTTTCGCGTTTTTCGCGTTTTTCGCCATTTTCGCGAAAGTT